>JAQFZN010001402.1:0-16172 GCA_034687075.1 Geophilus carpophagus
AAAAGCAAGAAAAAAATTTATTTAAATATTTTCACATTTGTAATTTTAATTTCAATAAACTTCTATGATTTTTTGTTAATATTTCTGAGATTTTTTTTGCTCATATTTCTAAGATTTTTTTGTTTATATTTCTGAATTTTCCCTGTCTCACTCATTTTTCTAAGGGGCCCAATATTTTCATCTGCTCCCGGGGCCTCAAGCTAGCTAAGGGGAGCTGAGGGAAGCATCACTGCAATTAAGGTATTTAGAAGAGATGCTGTCAGTAAGCACACGCCATTCAAATGCCTACCACCACACTTAATACTGCAAGGTAATTTGAAAACAATTTAAAACTTACAAAAATTCAATTTCTTGGTGTTTTAAAGTGTTTAACTGTTAACTTACTACCAGTAAAAGTATTTTATTGCTTTTATAGTAAGAATGAATTGAAAGGTTTTAAGTTTCTTTGTTGCATGAAAAATATACAAACAAAATTATATGGAATGTGATAGTAGTGTATGAATGTAGTAAATACACTGTACAATGTGAGGAGAAGAAAGAATCATAAACATAAATAGAAAATTAAAAGAATAATAACTGTTTAAAAAGACATTTAAAATATTATTTAAACTTTATTTTATAAAATTATTGACATTTACAAAGTGTTTTACAAATTCTCAAATAAATTTACAAATAAAACTAATTAGTAAACAAAATAATTTGTGTATATTAAGAGTAAATAAAGAGTATACAAGCCAACTTGACGTTCCTTTTCCCACATACCTCATTTCATACAGTTCATATAATTCATACAATACGTCCAAAAATGGTAGGATTCTAAAAGATAATTCTTATAGGAATTTTCTGACATTTTTCTAACAAGATTTTAATATTATTGAAATATTATGGAAATTTGAATATTAAGGTAATTAAAAAACCTATTAATAAAACATATTTATACATTAGTTATTCATACAAAAATTAAATTAGATAAATTGTATTTACTTAAACCTGAAAATCCTGCGATTAAACCAAACAATCCATTCCAACCAATCTTACTTGCAAAGTTTTGCGTTATAATTGCTGTCAATGGCGTTGAGATGATCTGTTAGTCAATTATTTCATTAATAAAACTATATACATATATTTAATTGTTAAAGCACCGTGCATGTAAATACTAATCCATATGTAACTCCCGCATATTTAAGTCCAAAGCTTTGTGCAACAAATGTTGGGAAAAGAGAAAAATTTCCTGAGAAAATTAGAAAAATTGCTGATACCCATACTGCGTACATAACTTTTCCACCATATACTGTTAAGCTAATTGTTGATATTAGTATTACACATCCTGATGTTAATAATAACATGCACTTCTGAAAGAAAAATTATATAAACAAAACGTAGTACACTTGTAAGAGTATAAATTTCCAAAGTCAATAAAAAAGAAATATATTTGAATGGAAACTAGCCAATTTTGCAGAAAAATTAGAAGCAGATAACGATTGTAAAATAGTAACAAGAAGAAAAATAAACATAAAAAATTGAAAATTAATCACAAATCAAAAGTTGAAGATATCAAAAGATGCAGAAAAAAATGAAAGGAAAATCATACTGATAGTGAAAATGTAAAAAAAAATTACTGGACATTACTAGGACATTTTAATGTTTAAAAACATATAAGAAACTTCAAAAGTTGGTTAAAAAGCAGTTTTGATTATGATTTTAAGAAGAAATAATACATGGAATAGGCCAAAATTAATAAAAAAATAAACAACTTATAAGCAAATGTAAAAACAAAACTAATAAATTTTCTAACTTTGTAATTTAATTTATCCATAATAATTCCCCATGATATTCGACCAAATGCATTACAAAAGGCTGACACTGCTCCTATCATAGCCAAAAATTTATCATCTTTAATAAATGTTTGACCATAGGCCTACAAATAATCAAACCTAAGTATAACTAAATTGAATATCAATAATTTGTGTAAATAAATTTATACCTTGTACATAGGAGTCACAAAATTAACAATCTGACTATTTAAAAAGAATGTAATCCACAAAATATAAAATAGGCAATGATAAAAAATTTGTTTAAAAGGATGTGGTTCAACTGTATCTTGAACAGAAGTCACCATTGTGGATTCTATTTCCTGTAAAAATAAAATAAAATTTTAAATATCTACATACAGTATGTGGGTCAGTTTTTAGATTTATTTACATTCTCTGTACAGCTATAATCTGTTGTCATTTCTTTACTTTCCTCAGAAGGTAAAGTCAACATTGAACATGCTATCAATTGAATTGAACAAAAAGTTCCTCCTAACAGCAGAAAAAGATTTGGAACTCGAGTAATCAAATATGGATCAGTAAAAAAGCTAAAATATTTATAATCAAATATTAACAATCAAATTGATTTACAGAAATATTCTATTGCACATACCCATCTTTGTTTGGAACAGTGTTGTTTGGATTTAAGTATTCAGTCTGAGCTGGACTGAACACTACTCCAGAAAACCCCAAACTCCCAACTATTAATCCAGTAACTAAAGCCCTGTGATTTGGAAACCACTGAAATTATAATTGTATGTTTTAAAAAGGCTGAAATAATGTTAACCAGCAGACTCCCGCAGATCATCTGCGAGCTATATATATGGATACCTGTAGGTACATGTGAGTAACGCTAAATCATGATTTGTCCCTCATTATCAGTAATGAGGGACAAATTATGACATGAAGTTACACACCTGCACTTTCAAGTAATATACATATACAGTCAAACTTCCGTAACTCAAACTTCTATAAGTCGAATTGTTCTATATCTCGAATTTTTTTCGAAAATTTTTGCATCACATTCTACATTATTACATTATTTCTGTAACTCGAATTTTCTACATCTCGAATTTTTTTTGATGAACTATGATGATTCGACTTAGGGAAGTTTGACTGTATATAGAAATAAATATTTTATTTATCATACAGCCATGCAGGTTGTTATTGGTGGTGTATATGCCAAACCTGCTCCTGCACCATACATAAATGAATAAGTAATAACTAAAAGTGGCAATGAGTGATTAATAGTAAAATATGATAATGCAATTCCAGAACTGTAAAGAACAAAAAAATAAGTTCAGTTATTATATTTTTTAATATGTTGTACCTAGCTACAAAACATCCAATGTAAGATGTAGTTCTTGGACCTAAATAATAACTCAAAATCCCTCCTACATTTGTAAAAATTCCTTGAGCAACGACAAGCATTGTCTGAAGCCAAATTGCATCCGTTACAGTAATATTTGGATTAGAACCAAATAACCGCAAATATGAAGTGATATATGGGATCATATTACCTAAGGGACAAATTTGCAACAATAAATTAAGACACATAAAAACATATAGGTTATTTAAATAAAGAGCTGGCAAAAACTTGAGACCAAGTTACAAACATATACGAGTATACAAACTTTGAGGCAAACTTGATAACATCACTTTAATTGCTTAGGTACCTGGCATTGCCCTGGTTATCGAAATAACATTAATAAAATATATTAACACAAAATATTACAATATTTCTCTTTTTTTATTCATTTCTAATTTTCACAGTTAGTACTTATTCTAATTTTCCCCATATTTATTTATTTTGTATTTTCCCAGTCATTAATTATTTTTTATTTTTCCTGTCTTTAATCATTTTTTATTTTTCCTGTGTCTTTAATTATTTTTTATTTTTCCTGTGTCTTTAATTATTTTTTATTTTTCCTGTGTCTTTAATTATTTTTTATTTTTCCTTCATATTTAGTTTTTATTATATAACCTATTGCCTGAGCACAGCCACTTTCATCAGTGCCATCTATTGACAATCAGATCCACTGGAACATACGTTATATTTTAGCGAGTATAACGCGCACGTTATAGCCGTCTTTACATACAATTATTCAATTATACATAAGCTTACAATTAAACATACAATTATACGTGGGTGCGCGTTATACGTATAATTGTATGTTTAATTGTATGTTTAATTGTAAGCTTATGTATAATTGAATAATTGTATGTAAATACGGCTATAACGTGCGCGTTATACGTGCTAAATTATGGTACTTTTCTTTTCTTATTTATATATATATATATATATATATATATATATATAGATTGATAGTCTAACTTATCAAGCAAAACTTGGTACAAGTTGAACCTTGTTATAACGAACTTCATTATAACGAATTCCTCGATATTACAAACTAAATTCTTTTCTGGTTGGTTGTCCTATTCATTGCATGTTAAAAAATTTAATTGTAATGAATTTTGTTATAATGAACTTTCAATATTGCAAACAAAATTTTCCACCAGAAGTTGAATTTGGTTCATTATAGCGAACACCTCCTGTTGTAAACTTTTGTTATAACTAGGAATCAGATAAGCACTTTTTTGACTGTTTTTTCCCTGAGGCAATAACTGTAGGCTTTCATTGGATAAATATGTTTCATGATATTGGGAATATTTTGACCAAGTTTTTTAGTGCCTATTTTTGCTTATTTTGAAGGTTAGTGCCTATATGACTTTTTAATGCCTTTAATTGCTTATTTTGTGATTTTTTTTTCCATTTTTACACAAATTTGGCTTGCTTTTGCTAAAAAATCGACAGAAACAGCATCACAAAGTGATACAATTATGTAAATGTTACATATTTTTAGGCGAGGATGTTGGCTAATGGTTAAAAACATGAGCAAATTATGTGAATTGATAGGTTTTGATTGGTTGGAGCTGATTAAAAACTTACTTCAACGTAGAAAGAAATTTATTGAAACATCTAATAAAAAAATGAAAATTTATTATAATTACAGGCTAATAAAATTGAAAAGAAACTAGCTTATGATTGTAATGTTTACATTTTTTTTCTGTAGTAAGGTTTTGTTTATTATTTTTTTGGACAATTTAAGTTCGTAGAGTGGAGTTAGTCAATGTTGTTTGACAGTTTTCATTTAATTTTTTTTTTGAATTTGAATGAATAAATAATAAATAATATCTTGGTGACTTTTTTGCTTATTTTGCTTTTTTAGTGCCTATTAATGCCTATTTTGCATTTTTAATGCCTTTTTTGCTTGCCTCTTTGGACTTTTTTAGTGCCTATTATCTGTACCCTAGTTATAACAAACAAATTTTTGATTTCCAAGCTGTTCTTTATAACGAAGTTTGATCTGTACTAATAAAATGCTGAAAATCTGATTTTTTTATTTATTTCATTATTAGAAATAAATTTGTTATAAAGAAATTCACATTATAATGAAGTTTCATATAACAAACCCTGTTATAATAAACAAATTCATTATAATGAAGTTTCAAGTATAGCAAACCCCCACTATAAGAAACAAATTTTTAATTCCCTAGCTATTCGTTACAACAAGGTTTGACCTGTATATCAATTTACTTGTGCAGGCACTTTACACTAGATTAAGATTGCTGTAGTTGCCATTTTCTCCCACTTCAAATTTGATCTGACTTGTTTTAGAATCAGATTTGGGCAATTAGGACCTAGAAACAAATACTGATTTGTAACCTAGAAGGATGTAGAACAATAAAATTAAATTTTTTTGAAATACAGTGTGTAAGACTTTGACAGCATGGTGACTTTCATCATGTGGTCAAGGTTGCCGCTCTCACTTTTCTAAAACTCTAACTTCGACAAATGGAATTGATACTGTTCACACTTGTTGGCAGTTTTGAAGAAGTCTCAGCAAGACTCGTCTCGCCAGTCCTTCCCAGGATTTCCTGAGAGGGGAATCTCCGGAAATTTGTTGATTTTTATAATCCCAATTCCCAAGATTCATGTTTTAAGTTCCGGAACAATACTGATAAGCACATAAAGCCCACATAGAAAGAATTAGAACATGTTTTTTCAATTTCTGGCCCAATCATCACCAAAAAATGCATTGATCATTCTGTTGATGTTTTATGTTTTTTAAAAACTTATTTTAAAAATCCTGTTTTTTTTTTATTATTACTTTATTTAAAAAATATAATTAATTTTTGTTTAATGTTTTCTACAAAAAAAAGGTTGTTTTTGTTCTTTAACACTAGAATGGCCAGAAAATCAGACTACCTAAACCGGCCAAAAAATCAGACTACCTAAACCGGCCAGAAGGGGTCAATTGACTCCAGTTAGCTAAATAGTAAACTGGTTAATAATTTATAATAATATCATGTAAAATTAATCACTAGGTTTATATCTATTATTGATGAGTAAATTATATCAATTGCCCAAACATTTTAAGGCCAAAACACAGCAAAATATAAAAAAGTTTAGGCTTGTGATAATTGAACTTAAGGCACTCTGGTGGCAGTAACTAAAAACACTTACAATTTTTATGGTTTCTTATTGCTATATATTATTATGTTTTTTTTTGTTTTGTTACTTATAATTATATGTAATATGATAGGTTGTCATATATGAAAATTTATTTGAAATTGAAATTTTTAATTAATCAAAATTTGAATTTAGGGTCAAATGACCCCCTTTGGCAGTTCTAGGTAAATTTTTTCCTAAAATAACTTTAGCATTGACAATTTTTTTTTAGCAATTTATCAATTTAATGATTTCAGGAAAAGTCAGAAAAAGACAGATTAAAAAAACAATTTTAAAGTACATTTTTCTGACTTAGAAATTGCAAAAAGGATCAAATGATCTTTTTGAACGTTCTAGTGTTAATTTTTTAAATAATGAAATAATAAGTATGTTTTTTATTTTATTTTAATAGGAATAATTAAATTTATTTGTAATATCAAACATTTAAAATTAAAATTAAATTTCCCGGTTCCCGGGAAATCTCAAGATTTACTAACTTTCAATCCCAGGATTGAAAAAATTGACTGGAACAGCACCCACCAGTTTCCTTCAATCTACTTGCAAATGCTTTAAGTACACTCTGATTTTGTTTCATCAGACAGTATTTTATCTTTATATGACATATTAAACTTAAATTTTATTTCCACTACAACTCATGTTGGTGGCAGCCATCTTGTTTTCCCTAGTCATGTGACACAATAGAGGTGATTTTGTAGTTGTGATGTAAAGTTTTAGAAAACTCTTTTACAACTTAAAGTTCTAGAAAAGTCACCATTTTGTTTAAAGTTGTAGAAAACTTGGTTAAGTGTGAACAGAGGATTTTCTGAAAGTGGGCAGGTTTTGTAGAAAACTGGTTTAAGTGTGAACTAAGCAGTAATTAGGAGAAGGGTGAGTTGAAGAGCGAGATAGTTTTTAGGCATGGCTAATGCTTCTAAAGCTCTCAATCAGCAGACTTCTGATAGAATTAGTTTTATGAAGGCCAACCAATTTTATGCAGTCTGGAATAATTGAATAACCCATTAGCTGCCATGACAGCTTTTTTCGTTGTCAATCGATTAGGGAAACCCTGCCCTACTGTGTGTAGAAATGTAACTTTTAAATTGATTTTAAAGTTGGTAACAAATGTATAATCAAAACAATGTTGCAAACTATAAATCAACTTTTGATACTAATATACACACAAACAAAGCAATGGCATAACTAAAAAATTGGGCCCCAATGTAAAATGCATTAATACTAATAGTATCAATACTGGCATAGTTACATCACTGAAACCAAGATCCATTCATATGTTGGTAAGTTAGTTGCTTTGTTTCCAAGTTTTCAATAACTCTCTAATGAATTATCTACTTACCAATTGTGTAATTATTTCCTAAAGATAGATGTATAAGCATACTTCCACACAGAGATAATATTCTTCTAATTGGAAGTTTTTTACGCATAATTTATTGCAGGTTTCAAACCATTCAAGATTTTCTTAATAAATGTGCTTGATACATTCGTCTGTCTGGCTATTATGTCCTAAAACAATTAGTTCCGCCTAAAGAGAGATTTTAATTATTTGACTATTTATCAGGTTAGAAGTAATTTTATTATTTTTTTCCTATTGCATTGGATAATTGGTAGTGTTGAAAGACAGCTTAATAGGTTTTAATAAATTTAAAGGGGCACACAACCCAAAAATGATTTTTTTCCAGTTTAAAGAGGTTATTTTTGATATTAAACATGTGAATGTTTGTTATTGGACATGTTTAATAATAGAAATAATGAAGAAAGTAGTTCTTATTTTTGATTTGCTATTTGCTGTCCCAGCCTGTGTAGGCTCCAATCAAAATAAAGTTGATTTTTTTGTAGGGGGAACAAGCTCTCATGTAGCAGTGGAAGAGCAATACAACCTTGACAAAATGGTATTTTTTGTACTTATTTTGTTTTAATTTAGCTGTTCCGTGCAGGGGCGGACTAAGGCCTAGGCAACCTAAACACGTGCCTAGGGCCCGTAATTTTTGGGGCCCAAAAATTAGGTTTTTAATTTTTTAATTTTTATAATTAATTTTTATTTTTATTTAACAGAAAAACGTGATATTCATAATTATTGCTGAAACGTATCCAAATTATGCCGAATCGTTGAGTGATAAAGTCGACAAGTGTGGACGAGCGTTCTCGTGCTTATGCATCCACGCTCGCGAGTGTCAATGTGTGTAAATACGATCGAGCCTCGCGCCTATCGAGCCTTTACTATGCACGTGTATGTGCAAAGTATGTGTCATGACTGAAAAATAGGCCCGGAATTACAATGTTGCCTAGGGCCCGCTTTAGCCTTAGTCCGCCACTGGTTCCATGTTTCAGCTTACCCCCCTTTGTAATCTTGAGCAAAGAAATAGTTCCACAGTAATTGTTAAATAACAAATTACAAATAAGAAATATGATGATACATTTATTGCTATTATACACAATAAATACTACCATCTTTACAGTAAAAAATAAATCATTTTTGGGTTGTGTGCCCCTTTAAATTCTTAATTATATTCTGATTAAATTTTTAAGAAGTAACTATTTTAATTTATTATTAAGTGCAATTTATAATATACTGTATGTAATATATAAAAATAAATATAGAAAATGGCATCTTATTGTATGTACTAACATAAATGCCACATTGCTTATAACAATAACACATACTATAGGAAATAAGAAAAAATAAGTTTAGAATAACTTAGTTTTTAACCGAAATTGTTGTTCCTATTAGAAATTTTCGATTTCGCATTTGCACTCGTAAAATCGAACAATGGATATTAACAGCTGTGCATAGCAAGTGCGAATTATATTTTAAATGATTAAAATGTTAACAACTAAATTATATTACAAGCTTGCTGGATTCTGTGTCAGAAAAATTTAGAGGAAAAGTGTTTATACACAGATGTGATATATTGTGTATTATACTACAATATAACAAATAAATGAAAAAAAATAGCATTTTTAATTGGAAAATGCACTTTGATTCTTACAGCAAAATTAATTTATTATTTTTTATAAATAAATGTTATTTTAAAAAAATATTTTAACCTTAAGATTTTTAAATACCGATATTTTATTTTATAACTTTACTTTTTATTGTAAATTTTATCTAATGCATCATTAAAAAAATTAAACTTTTTAATTTATAAATTACATCAATTATGTTTAGTAACACTAAATAAAATAATTACCTATTATTTTTATTACTAAATTATAAAATAGTTTTCCTTTATAATTATGAATAACTCATAAAGTAAAAAATGAAATTTATAAAAACATTAAATTGTACAAACTAATTATAAATTCTTTAATTACATGTAAATACAACATCAATTTATCAATTTGTCACTAATCTATTGAATGGGTTTAAAAAGCAGTGTCAGTATTGTACCTAAAATTAAATAAGAATTATTTCATTATAGAAACGTTTAAAATAATTCGTTTAAAATTATTCGTTCAAAAACAATAAAAATCATTTCACTCAAAAACAATAAAAATTATTTACTTATAAATGTAAGAGCAGCTATTATTCCAAACATTCCTGCCCATCCTACTATTGGTGATAAGAATTGAGTAAGTATCGCAGCTAAAGGAGCACTAAGTAACTGGAAAAACATAAAACAATTAACTTTAAATTTAAAAAAAAAATAACAATTAAATATATACAGTATTTGAGAAAACTAATCCATAATTAATAGATGCATATTTCAATCCAAATGAATTCGTTGTACATGTTGGCATAAGAGCAAAATTTCCAGAAATTGCCAAATAAATTGCCCAAATCCAAATTGTAAACATCACTTTACCGCCATACGGAGTTAGGCTTAGGGTAGCTAAAAGTGTACCCGTTGTTATTGTTATAATGAGCATACAAACCTAAAATTATTTTTTATTATAACTAATAAAATATTTTTAATATTATTTTACTTTATAATTTGTTTTATCCAAAATCCATCCCCACATTACACGACCAACAGAGTTAAAAACAGCTGAGACTGCTCCAACTATGGCCATATATTTATCATCAAAAATAAATGTTTGTCCATAAGCCTACATCAAATTGATAATATCAAAAATTATACATATATAATATTATAATCACTCAATAAGAACAATATGCAATTTCTTTACCTTGTACATAGATGGAAGATAAACAATAGCTGGTTGATTAAAGCAAAAAGTAAACCATAAAATATAAAATTGTCTGCATTTTAGCATTTCTGATGGTGTATAATCTCTTTTTACAGATTGTACATTTTTCTCTTCCTTTTGATTTTGTTCTTGTTCATTTCTCTGCTCAATATCAATATCTTTATCCACAGAATTTAATTCTATATCTGAAATCTTTTTTTCTTTTTCAGTTTGCTAGTATTAATATTAAAAATATGATTAAATAATTTTAATTACTCAAAATTAAAAGAAAAACAAAACAAAAAACAAACCGTTTCAGGTACAGTTAATGCTGCACACGAAAATAACTGAATTGTTGCGTAAATAGCTCCAAGAATAAGAAATGCATTTGGTACTCTTTGCAATAAATTCTGATCAGTAAAGTATCTAAATTGAAAAAAATTTACGAGATAAAAATTTTGATTAAATCATTTGTAATGCAGACAAAACCCAACTTACCCTTCTTTATTGACTTTAGTGTTCTCAGGATTAAGGTAAAAAGTTTGAACTTGAGTGAATATAAATGAACCTAGACCAAATCCAGCTACAATTATGCCATTTACTAAACCTTTATGATTTGGAAACCACTTGAATAGAAAATAATAATCTATTAAAAAATCCTTTATACACTAAACAAAGAAAAAAAATCCATAACTTACTTTCATAGCAGTAGTCATAGGTGATACATAAGCAATGCTAATTCCAAGGCCAAACATTAAACCATACGTAATCACTATCAAAGTTAAAGAGATATTAACAGTATAATAAGTAACTGCCACTCCAATGCTAAAAAAATTCAAAAATTAATGACTAATTTCAACTGGAGTCAAGAACTCAGAAATATAGGTTTTTTTACTTGCCTAGCAATTAATGATCCAATATAAGTTGTATTTCTTGGACCTACTTTTCTTTCTAATAAACCACCAACACTCATAAGTAATCCTTGTCCAAATTTCACCATAGTAAAAATCCAAATGGAGTCATTATTTGTAACATCAATACCCAAGGAATGCAGGTATGATATTATGTAAGTTGCCATATTTCCTTTTAAGTGTAAATAAATAGTAATTGACGAATTAAAATAAATAACTTACTATGTGAAAAAATTATGTACCAGCTGTATAACCACTTCCTAAGGTGATGTGAAGGAAAAATCCTCCAATCAAAGCCATAATTCCTTTCCATGGAGCCATTATTTAGATGTTAGTAGTTGAATCAAGGAAATTTAATTCAATCTTCAAGTGATCCTCTGTATAAAGTTTTGAGTTAAAAATAAAACATCTAGTAAGATAATTTCATTGACTTTTTTAAATCATGAGAATTTTCAAGAATTTCGGACATGGAAATTGCAGGTTGTATACAGTAGGTACTATAATTACATCAAATAAAGCAAAAATCTATCCAGGAAGTTTAAAATAAAAAAAGGATTAATGCATGAAAAATGTGCTATTTCATGTTGTTTACAATATTAACTAAGTAAAAAAATATTATTATGAATTTTAACATATTTCATTTCATTAGGGGAAAATTATCGAATATAAGATTATAAATTATGAAATGATGTAATCATATTATTAATAAAAATACCTGTTGTTGTTTATATCTAATTTGAAAAATATATCTTCAATCACGATGCAAATAGGTGATTTATGTGTCGTAACAAAATTAAAAAGCTGCCATGCAGTGTAAATCGTAAAGCTTTTTCAGGTTAATGATTATCTAATGAAAAGACTTCATGGTCACGTATGTATATAAAAAATAAAGTCTTTAAAAAATAACTTTTACAAATTGCAGGATGCGCGAACCTTCATTTTTCACTTGTAAATGGAACAAAAACTTTCAGGAGTTTAGAGTGCAAAGAATAATATGAAAATAAATTTAAAAACCTGATGCAAAAAATTGAGAACGAAAACAATCTAATGTACATACATTTAGTAAGTAAAGAAATGTATGAAAAAATGTAAATATTAAATTAACATAAAATTGTATTAGATTTCTAAATGTAGCATTGCAAAACAATATCTTAATAGATTTAGTATAATCTTAAAATTAAAAAGAAAATAGATGACTACCATTGGTACAACAGCTATTTGCTTCTATGTTTCAAGCGATAAATTCGGTAACATCGTATTAAGAAATGATAGATCCACAAAATCAGATAATTGCTGTGACTGAATTAAATAACCTTGACAGCATATCATCAAATATAAAAATGAAAATTTAAAATTGATATACGAAATATTAAAAATTATCTTTCTTCAAAATGGCGCTTAAAATTTATTCAAATTACTTTTTTAATCTACAATTAATAAACATAAATTTTATTCAACGCTTAACAATAAGTTTATTATTATTAATATACACAATCCCCTATAATTAATGTTTCCCAAACATTGAAAATGATATCCTGTACAGTAAAAAATTCTTTTTGAAATTTTTAAAAATTACACTTTCTCAAATTTCTCAAATATTCAATTAATTTTTATTTTGTCATCGCTGCAGCCAACATTATGTTTACCTGCAACAATTAAAAGTGTACACATATATTGTAAATATAATGATTTAGGTTTAATATTATATTTATCACCTGTTCGTTAGAAGGGCATGCAATAATCAGTTGATCTTCGTCACTATAATTTGTCCTCACAATTTGGAGTAAATTTGAATAAACGTTCTGGATATTGGTCTGTGAAAAGCACTTAATGAATCAGTCCGAATTTCACAATTAGTTATAACAACATGTACGTACTCTAATTGGTCGAAATAAAATGGCTTCCGTTTCTCTATTAGCTAAATAAAGTCTTAAATTGCGATGTATTGATGGAAGTTTCGCTTTCAGTTGACGGTTTGATTCGGC
This sequence comes from Geophilus carpophagus, assembly GCA_034687075.1. NCBI lineage: Eukaryota > Metazoa > Arthropoda > Chilopoda > Geophilomorpha > Geophilidae > Geophilus > Geophilus carpophagus. Next base: position 13,367 of record JAQFZN010001402.1, read on the forward strand.
AATTAATTCGGCAACTTTATCCACGCTTGCAAATGGCTGATTTTTTAATGTCACTTGTCGACCTCCTTCACCATCTTTCAGTTTAATGATAACTGACGCCTAAAATAAAGTTTATTACCCATAATTGTACAACAATAAACATCCAACCGATAAAATTATAATTTTAAAATACTTTTTCTGTGAAAGATTTCAATGGTCCTATTAATAATTCAGTTGTATGTTTAATAAATTCTTCACAAACAAATTTCAAGTGATTATCTACATCTTTTTTAGAATCGATATAATGTTCAGTAACCTGTGGTGTGCCCTGAATTAAAAAGTTTAGGTTATTATAAATAAATTTTAAAAAATGAAAGAAACTTACTTGTAAAATGAATTCTAATAGGGAATTATTGGCACTTAAAGCAAAAAGTTTAGACTTCTTTTGCAGAAGATTTACAGCAGCATCTAAAAAGTAGTAAATAGATAAAGTTATAAATTGCAAATTTTAGAGAATTATAAGATTTTGAATTTACTTTTAACTTTGCTGAAGTCAAGTGACATTTCACGAATTGCAAAATCCACTTGAAACGGTGCTATTTGTTCTCGTAAAATGAGCAAATGTTTGATTTGAAAAAGATGGCCATCTAATAAGGTCTTTAAAAAAGTATTGTTGTTCTAATTTTATTATATTAAATATTAACTAAAATATTTTTAATGTACAGTACTTACTTTATTTTTAGATATCGTTGAACCGGCAACAACTAATGATTGGATGCACATAGACAGAGCGTCTTGAGATAATCCTTGAAAAATCGCTTTCTAATGTGCAAATATAGTAAAAATTAATTTTTCGTAATTTAATTTTTAATATCAAAATTTGTTTACATCAATGCATCGATATAACTTTGACAAACAAACCAAAGTTCTCCTAACAGTCGGATACCACATGCCATGAAGGTCAGCTGGTGAAGCTGCAAATAGTTAAAATAAAATTTCATTTATGATATTTCTTTGTAAATATAAAAATTACTCTGGCAAGTTCTGCTTCTAGCAAGCGAAACATCACTTCCATGATCTCTGCCAGAATTTATAACAGCGACTTCTTGGCTTGTCAAGGACCCAACTGATGCTAATGAAGAACGTGATTCTGATCGACTCAAACTTGTTTGTTGCATTAAACTTTCAGCAATGCTCTAAATTTCAGAAAATAAAAAAAATAAATAAATTTATTAATAAATTTAAAAAAATTTCTATCTATACCTCCATCATTTCCAGTTTAGCTGGATACGCTAAATCACCAGGTGACGGGTTGTAATTTAGTATATCTGACTGTATGTAAATGCTCGTTCGATAAACAAGTCTTTCTTGAACATCTTGTAACATCTGCATAATAACTATTTCAAATGCTTTTAAGTGTTCGGCTGAAAATACAATTATTTCATGAGTAAGGAAATTATAAATTTAATTAAATTCATTCCTTACGATTATTCCTAACGTGTTCGTCTATCATTTCAATCTAAAATAAAAATCAAAAAAATTGTAATCCAGTTATAAATTCAATTCAAAGTTACTTATTACTTTTAGTATACTGCATAGTTCTGATAAGGTTTCCAAATGATGAATATGTATAATAAGAGGCCGTAAAACATCATATAAAATATAACACAAACCTTCCAGAAATTGGCTAAAATATTTACAAGAAAAATTATTTCATGAATTAAAAATACTAAATAAATAAATTACTCTAATTGTGAGGAATGTTTAGTAAAAAATTGAAAATACAGTTGATACTCATCTTCACAAACATGTAGCAAAAATGCACAACCACTACGAACCTATTAATAAAAGTGTAAACAATTATTAATTATTTTCATTACTTAAGTTTGTTTATTGAGTTATTACAAGGGCACAGTGATCTCTCTGGTGGTTGGTAGCTAAATCATTTATTGTTGCTATTACGCTAGGTTGTAAAAGCAAATCTCTTTGCTGAAAATAACACTGATGACAATCAGCAATCAATTGCTTGCATCTTAAAAGTAAAAATAAAAAAATAGTTAATTAAAATAACATTTTAATAAATTTCTTACTCTGAACTTTTCTCCACCCGATCTTCAATTTGTTCCATTAATGATTTAATTTTATGAGCATTTGTTCTAAATTTCCCATAAAATAAAGTGAAGCTATTATCTGTAGATTCCTTATTAAAAAAAGAATATAAAATTAACATTTTTATATTTTTAATAACTGTTTTAAGTATATTTACTTTTTTTGGTAAAAGTTTTTGTGTGACACTTTGAAGTGAATTTATAACATGACTTCGTATCATTCCTAATGCTTTGGTTAAATTATGTTTAAATCGTGCCAAGTAAACAGAACCATCTTTAAATTGAGGCTGGAAAAAATTATAAAATAAAAACAATATGTAAACTTTAAATTTAAAATTTCTTTTAAATTTAATTACATACATTTTGAACCATATAATCAATGCACTCATCCAATCTTGTTAAAATGGGAACAAATGATTCATTTAACACTGACATTGTCGGGGAATTTAACCGCTAAAATGAAGTAAAATTAGGTAAAATAAAATTAATGGTTTTATGTAATAATCTTTTATAACTAACCTGAGATATTTTGTCCAATTCAACAAAGTAAGCCAGTTTGTTGCTAATATTCTCAGCTATTGACATCAACTTAATCTGAAATTGAATTTATTTATTTAATTAATTAATTATTTATTTATTTATTTATTTACTAGCAGACCCTCGCAGAACATCTGCGAGCTAGTTTTACATGATACTATATTTATTTCTAATTATAACAA
>JAQFZN010001403.1:0-16169 GCA_034687075.1 Geophilus carpophagus
TTCAGCAAATAAAGTTATTATATTTACCATGATTTTGAAAAACTATCATCATTCTATGTTTAATTTCATGTAAGAAAGCTTCTTTTTTATCACATTTCAAAACTTCAGTTAAAAATTGTAATTTACCACTAAGCAAAGCAGAGAATATTTTCGATGATTCTTCAAATTTATCTTTATCACTATTTAGAAAACAACAATTTACTTCATCTTGCTGAGTTTCTATATTAATTTGTCTGCACATTTTACTCAAACATATTAAACCTTTAGTAAAACAAGCATTATTTTCATCTTCAACCATTTGCAAAATAACTTCCAACACTTGGTAATCAAAACTCTTCTGTCCATTCAAATTTCCCAATAAAAATATCATCAGAGCTGCACAATTCTTTTCTGATAATTCCCCTTTAGAAAATAACTCACTAACACTCCTTTTCCCATCAGCTGATTCAACTTGCTCTGTAAGTGTCTTCAAAATAAGAGGCCGAAAAGTCTGAACACCTTTACAAATTTGACACGAATCAGCTGGATGTTGCAACACTGATTCATTTAACATTTTATATACTTTCAGAGGAAACTGACAAGTGATGAGTAAAAATTGAATCCATTTATTATTTCCAACCAAACATGTCAATATTTCCATAGCTTTTATTAACATTTCCTCATCTGCAGCTGACGCAATTGTCTGTAACAACGTGTCAATAACAGTTTCCTTTTGAAAATGCAAATGATATTTTTGTTTCTTGATAATTTGAGAAAATATTTTTAAAAGTTGATTTACATAACTGACATCTGAGTTCAATGGTACAAAACCAGATCGATTTTGATGATGAGATCCAATGTTTGGAAATAATTTAAACACTTCTGCTTCAATTTTTACCTTATTTTCTCGAATTGAGTGCTTGTTTACATTATTATTAAGACAATCAGCAAGTTTGTCAACCACAATTGGTATTAAACCCATTTCTATAAACTTTTCCAAACGTTTATCACTATAAATAACACTAGATATGGTTGGTATGACATAATTTTGAACTATTTCTTTACTTGGACAATTCAATAATGGCATTAATATTTGTTCACTTTCATAAACATGCTTAGAATTGAAACAGAACACACAAAAAGCCTTGATAAATTTCAGTTTATCTTCACTTTGTGTTTCTATTTTCTGTAAATACTGTTCTACTTGTTGTACGAAAAGAGAAATTGCTCCAACTTGAATCAATTTGTGAATAATTGTTTGAGATTGGCTGCTAACCATATCTGTGAGAATGCTAAGAGCAGCTTGTTGCAACTTGATATCACTGCATTGAGCAAAGGTCACAAGATTGGGAAGGTTGACCAGTTCTTCTATATAGTTAGCACATAATTCGGTACAATTCTTAGTCAGTTCACTGAAAGATATGATAACTTTCTTCATACGAGTTGTATCTTTGATGTTGTACTTAGAACCGAGAGCTTTGATTATAATTAATCGATGTTTTGCATTATTGGATAATTTTTTCAAGGCATTGATTGCACTTTGTTGACATTTTTCTTGCTTTGTATTGAGAAAATAATTCACTATTATTGGAATAATACCTTGTTTGTGTATTGTAATAACTGCTTCTGGTTCTAAAGCAAGATATGAATATATTTCACAAATATTTCTTTGAAGATTATCGTCGGTGAAATGTTGCAAAATAAATTTCAGGGAAGAAAATGTGTTTTTACTCGCAATTTTTTGATGATTTTTGCTAATCTTGCAGCATTTCATTAAAATGTACATGGCTATTTTTATCAATTTTTTGTCAGGTTTATTAATAAGAGATAATAAATTTTTCAACCCGCCTTTTTTATTGAATTCTTTCACTTTATCTTGTTGAGAAAACAATTTTTGTAATTTTAGTAATGACTTCAATATTTGGTCAGATGATTCACTGCTGAGTAATTCAATTAAACTTCTCATCTCATTGTTTAATATCTTTTCAATATTCTTTAAAAGCTTATCAGATACTTTTTGCAGATCCGAGTCACTACTTTTACTATACTGTGAGAGATTTGATATACCAATACTTTTTTCTATTAGTTTAGCACACATTTCAGTGCAGGGTGTTGTCAAAGAAGCTAAAGCAGTAATAATTTTAATTAAAGTTTCATTATTTTCAGGATTAAATTGTGTACCAATTAATCTCACTATTTCTTCATGTTGTTCTGCATTATTCCTCAAATTTCTCAAAGCTTTGATAGCTTTTTGCTCACTGGATGGATTCTTATTTGAAAGTAAAAAGTTGATTATGATTAGGACTGCATTTGAACTCTGAATTGTATTAATAACATTTTTATCTGAAGCCATATTTGCAAATATTTGGCAAACATTTCCAAGCATTTTGTCATTCTTAATGTTTTTTAGAATATTTGTCAGGAATATAATTGCTGATGTATTTGCAATTGTTTTCAAACATTCTTTATCTGCACTACAATGTCCTAATATATGTACTGCTAATTCTATCACTTTTTCGTTATCTCTATTGAGAATTGATACTATATTTTCAATGCCACCATAATCAGAAAATTCTCGAACTCGTTTGGACATATCACTTGCATTAATGTGTGTTTTCAGCAATTTAATTAAACAGTTGATTATTACTTTATCACTTGATTTGTGGTTAAGTAAATTGATTAATATCTTCATTTCGAGTGGATTGTTTTCATTTGGTGGTGAAAGTCGTATATTTTTATATTTTATTTCATCTTGTTCTGTGATAAGTTTTCTTTTATCAGTTGAAGTTTGTGAACAAGATTTCTGCTGCGTATTGCTGGACATGTTTGTATTTTGATCCACTGCAAATTAAAATGTAAAATTTAAATTAGCCAATAAAATTTAATAACAAGAATTGTAAGTGTATGTATTCAATTACCTGAAAGTAGGTATGACAACGGATAGTAATGTACAGTAACGTATAGAAAAATATAGAGAGAAGGATGACGTATAATGACTAATCATGACGTATGGCAATTGTAATCAATTAGAGGAAAAGAATATCAATGTCTAAAATAATTGTTTCTCAATTATGACACTTGGTGAGCATAATGGAGTACAAATCTTTTTTTTCTTACAAAAGATAAAGAACAATATTAAAACTAAACAAAACACATTTTTAATTTTAGAATTAAAGCTTTTACAGTAGAACTTGAATTATCCGAATTGCGTAGCATGTGACGAGCAGCGTCATCTACGACATTACAGTGCATATCATTATTTTCAGAAGCGAAAAATTATCGATTATTATAAAATAAAACTCCCTACACTGGCAAATTGCAGCATTTAATCGTTTTAATACAAAAGAACACACCTGAAAATTAAAAATATAAAATTAAACAAAAAAAATATAAATTTACAGTAAAATAATATTTATTACTAAAAAAACATTAATTGTTTATTTTTAGTGGTAATATGTCAAAGTTTAAAGTAATGACATAATGATATTTTACAAGTACATGAAGCAATCCTGCAGAAGATCAGCAATAGAAGTACTTTTATCACCAATAAATGCATTTTGCAGTTAAAGATGGCATGCTCGAGATTAAAAATAAAAATAGAATATCTTAAAATGGATTTAACTATTTGAATTTAAAATTTAATTAACATTTCCTCTTTATTTTCCAATAAATATCTTATATAGAGATCAAGTGTCATTGACTGCCAATTTCCTTATTACTCACTGTAAGTAAGACGAGAAGTTACAGTTGTAGTATCATCTGACCATTCAGGTAAAACTTATTTTTCTTCATTTCTAAAATTATTTTCTAAATTCATAAACTATTGTTTATTCTTCTAAGATATATTTCTTGTCTTGTTGAATGTTTTGATTTTAGAATTCTGCTTAGATGTGTCACAGATCCAACTCTATTTCTTTTTATTTTTTCTCAGGGTTTTAATAACTGAAATAATATATAACTAAACATTAACTTCAAATTAACAAAAACTCTAATCAAATGTTGTGACAATTAAAAGTAATTATTGGAAAATTATCTGATTAAATTAAAAATTCATTTATTTTCAAATTAAGTTACAATTTAAATTAACATAACCATTTATAGTCATTAAATTTTCTCTTCTATTTTCAGCAAAATGCATTATCCAATTCTCTTTTTGATGATTCATCTAGTATTTGCTAATTCCCCAACACATCTGCAACCAAGGGCATTGCATTGCACATCTTTTCCCAACAAAAGAGCAGAATGCCATATTTCTGATAACTTTGAACCACTGACAGCATTGCACAAAGATGTCCAGCAATTGATAATAATTGGAGGAAATTTCCTACTGCTACAAGACAAGCCATTTTCAAACTTGAAATCACTGCAACAACTGACCTTGATAGAAAATAAACTAGAAACATTAACTAACACAGCATTTGAAGGATTGTCAATTCTTACCAAAATTGAAGTTCGTGGACATATAAGTCAAATAGAAGGGGATACTTTTAGACCATGCCCATTACTCCAAGAGCTTAATTTGCATGGCAATAAAATCACTCACCTGAAACCAGTAGCAAGCACACTAATTCATTTAGAACACTTGCAATTACTCAAACTGAGTGAAAACCCAATTGAATCTATTAAAAAAGAAGACTTAGAAATGCTTAGCAACTCATCCCTGGCTTCTATTGATCTTTATAACTGCAACATAACAACAGTTGATGAAAATTCATTTGCATATCTTCAAAATCTGACCATTTTTAATCTACCTCTTAATTCAATGAGCGAAGGCAACTTGTCAAATGCTCTTGAAAATATAACAAATAAATTGAAATATCTTACATTGACTAACTCAACTCTTGTTGATTTCCCAACAAAAGCACTTGAACACATTTCTTCATTTCAAGTTCAAAAACTGACTTTTTGTGGTCATCAGTTTAAAGCCATTAAAGCAAATAGTTTTCCACACATGTCTTATCTTTTAAGACTGGTGATATCTGGTGGGCCTTTAGAATCTATAGATGAAGAAGCATTTGATAAGTTGCCAGCTCTTGTGGAACTATATCTTAATAACAATATTTTATCCCAATTTCCACAGAATATGCCTGAATTGCCACATTTGACCAAATTAGTTCTGTCACATAATCATATAAGTTTAAATAAAAGTGTTCAATATTTTTCATCAATGCCTAACTTGGTTGAGTTGAATTTGTCACACAATGCTATAACTTATAATATTCTTGAAGTTGAGATAAATTTGAATAAAATGGATAAGTTGTATTTAGGACATAATAGCATTGTTCCATGGCATAAATCTATTCTAAAGAGTAAATTAAATGAGCTTGATTTGTGTAATAATAAGTTGGATATTGTAACTCAACCAATGCTTGAGGATTTTGATAAAGTTCAAATTTTAGAATTGCATAATAATCCATTTAATTGTACAGCTTGTGAGATGTCTCATTTTGCTAAATGGCTTAGTAGTAATAAGCATTTAGAAATGAGTCTTGGTCTTATATGTGCTAATCCTGAGGGTACCAAGGTTGTCAAGATGTTAAAATCAGTTGATTGTAATGATTAATTTTACTTAATGTTATTTTTTTCATTCTATTTTGTTGTAATGGTATTGTATGTTAAAGTTTAATAAAAAACAAAATTGTATCACACTTTAGGTTTTAACTAATAGTCTAAGTTGGAGTGAAAGATAAGAGATGAAACTGTTATTGGCTGACTGGATGTGAATTTAATTAGGTAAGATACAGCACCAACTAGTGACAATCCATGATGACTTCCAAAAAGGAAATTTTAGAATCACTACAATTGTTTGTAATTAATTTTTGTAAGCAATTCTATAAACCATGTTATAATATTGCATTAATACATAATTATCTATTTTACATTATATAACTAATTATCACTATTTATCTTAAAGTAAAATTAACTCTAATTAAGCAAAAAATAAAAAGCAAGAAAATTATTTTCAACCTCTTTGAAAACAAAAGCAATAGCTGATGGATTGTGAAACTTTTCTAGCTGCTAGATTAACAGAGATACATTAACTTCCTCTAGTGAGATAGAAAGGCATTTCAAAACTACCTTCCTCTATTGGGGTAATGGGCAGTGACACATCAATACCAAACTACAGTAGCTTACAAAGGAAACTAAGGCTGTGTTCCTAAATTGTAACCAGACTAACCACGTTACGATTATAGTCACTAGGCAGTTACCCACAATTCATAGTGGTTCACCGAAAATTTAGGAACAGGCCGGTTGTTGTTGCCTTGGTTACGTTTGCTCTATTTCTCTATTTTTTATTATTATTTTTATTTTTGTCTTTAATTTTCATTTATAAAAATTAAAATTTTTGAAATCACAAAAAGAAATTATTTTATTTCATTTTCCAAATTGTTTTGGCTAAAAAAAATAATATAAAAACAATACAATACTCAGAACACTGATAAACATGTTTTTTTCTGTGACGGCTGCCATATTAAATAACCAGAAAAACTGTACTTTGAAAATGGTTACTCTGGTTGCAACCGCAACAACCAACTGGTGCATTTAGGAACAGCTCGATCACTATAACCACGGTTATGGTTAGAATTTAGGAACAGACTGGTTATTAAAATAGAAGCCGCGGTTAGTCCGGTTACAATTTTGGAACACACCCTAAGCTATTGTACAAGTGAAAACAAAAACAAAGCAAGTGAGAACAGTGTCAAACTGACCAACACTTATATCTAGAAAATTGTTCAATGATTTATTCATTTGTTTCCCTTGAGAGATGTGCTTCATAAAAAACAATGGATTTAACCAAAGCTTCATATTCCTATAATCTGTTGTACTTGTTCAACAAGTACAACAAGTCTTGTTGTAATAATAATATTAATTTTCAATAAAATAAATTTTATTAAATTCTTAGTTTTACACTTAATAAATTCTTAAACCTTTATTTCATTTCTATTATTTTTTTTTACAATTTTGTAATATTACAATAAAATGGTTCCTCCATCAACACAACTCTTTTTACATCTGGTTTTACACATTTCACATCATCAACATCAATCAGATGTGTATTAGTTTTATTTATCCACTTAGCAAGTTCATACACTTCACATGTAATACAAGCAAATGGATTATTCTGTAAACTCAAATATCTTAACACACTGAAATCAGCTAACATTGCAGGTGTCACAGTTGTCAACTGATTGCCATCTACATAAAGTGCCATAAGTGCAAAATCATTATCAGAAATCAATGACCTATGCCAGGGAATCAATAAATTGTGATCCAAATGCAAAGTTTCCAATTTCTTCAGCTTTTCATACTGAATAGGATTGTATGTAATATTATTATACGACAACTGCAGTACTAACAAATTGGGTGTAATTGTTGACAAATTCACTGGATCAGGTTTCAAACTGATTTGATTATGAGACAAATCCACATAAGTCAGATTCAACAAGGTAATTGGTCCATCAAATGGAATATCCAACAGATTATTATAACTCATATCCAGTTTCTGAAGACTTGGCCAATTGATGAAAACAGATTCATCGATCCTATCCAAAGCACCATGCGAAAGATTAACCTTCAACAAACATGGCATTAATGGAACACTGCCATTTCCAATAACGACAAATCCATGATGTGTTAGGCTTAATTCTTCTACATCAGATATCCATCTCATTGCATCCAGTGGGAAATGTGAGAGATTCAAGTTGTTGAGTTCCAACACTTTGAGTTGAGTCGATATGTTGCGTAATGCGTTATCGAGATTAAGATGAGTAATTGGATTACGCGACATTGACAGACGATTTAGTTGAGTTAAGTTGGACAAAGCTGCATACCCAATGTCAGAAATATGGCATTCTGATAGGTCAAGATTCCTGATTTTCGATTGTTTCAATGGATAAAAAGCTGATTGTGAGATGGATTCAAGGGGATTTTTCTTTAGTATAAGTGTTTCCAGATTAACTAGTGGTTGCATGGCAATGACCAAGTAAGTTAAATGAGAGATTTCGTTGTTTGCTAAATCCAGTCGTCGAAGAGAATGACATGGTTTGAAAGTGTTTATTTCGATTATTCGGATGTTGCCACGAATTGTGAGTGTAGCGAGGTTCGATAGACCATCGAAGGCGGAATTGGAGAGGATTTCTAAACGACTGTTGGCTATGTTTAGGATTTGAAGCAGCATGAATTTCTCGAATGGTTTTTCTTCGAGTGTGTGGAATTTGTCAGCTATTTTTACTATTAAGTGCAGGGCGTCGAATGGTACTCTTGATAGTGAATGGAAAGTCGAGTTGATGTGGCAAGAAAACACCTGAGGTTCGGGGGATTCGCACATTTGGATATGGCGCTCCAAGCAAACAGTGTTTATTAGTGTGAGGAAATATAGAATCCGTTGCGTGGTGGACATCTTTGTATTCAGCACTGTAATAAAAATATAAATTTAAACTGGAAATAAAATTAAATTGATGTCTTAATTTTATTACTAATTTGTTCATGCAAAAAGTTGAGGACCAGGATCAGAAATTGACCTAAAATGGCCTTTGCCGGATGTAGTATATAATGTCACTTTGTAGATTTTTATCTACTCAAATATTAATTTCTTTTGGTATATTGAAAGGGTTTTCTGATTACATAAACTATACTGTAGAATTTGATTTACAAAAATACTACTCAAATGTATAAAAAGAAATTCAACATTGTTCTTATTTTGATAAATGATAATGAACACATTATTGGATTACTGTGTAATTATAACATAACAGTAAAGAGATTCTGCTTACCTAACCTTGACAATGAATTTTTTTCTTCGCTTCGTTTTACACAAGTGGCGGATGTTCACAATAGAAAGTTTAGTAATTGACATTGCACAATGTACAATTGACAAGTTTAGAGAATATTAAGCAACTACCAGAATTCATTGCACTGCTAGCGAGTTGTTAGAAAAGGTTCGGCATTAAAATGTTGTCAATTACAAGTATTAAAACTATGTCATTTATAACATGTTAAAGAGTTTGTGTCAAGGAGGGAGGGTTCCATTATCATTACTATAAAACAGGAAATACTTATGTCTGTCTGTCTGTTTGTTTGTCTGTCACAAGAACTTCTCCCAAACAGTGAAATTAGCACATGTCATTTTGGCTGCCATTTCTAGGTCAACTGTGCTATTTTCAACTTTTAACATTACAGAGTTTGCGGCAGGCACTTTTCCCTTATAGTTTGCGCCATTTTTAAGTTATAAATAGTGTAGAGTGTAAAACTATAAAAGTGTAGTTTAAAGTAGAAATTGTGATTTTAGCTCTGCTATTCATATAAATACTTGTAGTTGGGGATTTGAAAGGTATTTAAACCTGTTTATTGCAAATGTATAGTGTAATTCAGTTTAATTTGTGTTTTCAAGTGCAGCTATTTAAAAACAGTTGCACACACACATGTCTAAATGTTAACTCTGCCATACTTTTTAAAATTAAAAATAACTACTAACTTTATTCATCCGAAATAGGTTTTTAACCATCCGTACTGCCAATTTCACATTAATTTCCGTATCATCATTTCTTGCTCTTTTCCTAGTTGTGCAAGAGCACGAGTTAGTTCTTTTTGTGGCCATGAATCAAATGCGCTCACAGATTAGATTTAGATTGAGACACAAAATGGCGGCTTTTTTTTCTTGTTTGCACAGCTTTAAACTTAGACTGCCTGTGTAACTGACTGTTACACTTGCGTACATTTTCAAGTGTAACTTGCGTTAGACAGCTGGAAATAGAACTTTAAATCTGAGTTACACGTGTTTAATTCTTGATAAACAAGTTTAAAGTACTTTTCGAACCTCCTCTACTATTACAATTATAAAACTTCAGTACTTAAACACTAAATTGTGCTTATAGAAATGGCTCATTTCCATACTAACTTCATATTATTGAGGCCACCTGTAGGTAGAATTATAGTAACATTTAGCCATTTTGATTGCTACAGTTTGTAACAACTTATTAATGAATCTGCCTCTAAATTTCCAGACAATTAAAACCTACTATTTTTTAAAATAATTTTTATTTCCACTTGTTTTTTTAAAAATTTTCGAAATTTCTTCAATTGAAGCTATTACAGATACTTTAATTTCTTCCAAAAAGTATAGTCAACTTATTATTATAACTAACATCAAGTTTTTGTAAAGTTGGCCAATTTTCAAACACCCCTGCATCAATCCACTCCAAACTGCCATGTGACAAACTAAGATCAATAAGATTTGGCAATTTTGGAAAACTTCCAGCTGGAATTGTTTGAAATTTATTATTTTTCATGCTTAACTCTTCAATTTTTGTATTGCTCAAATACTCCAAAGCTTTTCTTGGAATTTCAGTTACATTCACATTATTCAATTCAAGAAATCTCAATTCAGTTGTTACATTACAAAGGGCATTTGCCAGATTATCTTCATCCAGTGGGTTTTCAGATAGGTACAAACGTTTCAAGATGGTTAAGGGTGCAAAAGCACCTTCGCCTACTTTTCTTATGTTACATCTAGTAAATTGAATAATTCTTAAAGGTGAATCTTTCAAAGGAGCAAAATCATTCTCACTGATGGATTCAAGTGTGGGATTGTTGAGAAACTCAACTTTGATTATATTAGTCAAAGGCGCCATTGCTGTGGTAAATGGTAATAAATTTACAATTTGATTATGTGGAAAGTTGATGGTTTCCAACATTGGACAAGACATGAAAGTATTTTCTTCTACAGTTTTCAATTTTCCATTTATAGTGAGTACTTTGAGCTTAATTAAGCCCACAAATGCTGAATCTTTAATTACTTCTAATCTGCTGCCAATAATCCATAGGATTTCAAGTTGAGTAAAGTTTTCAAATGGTCTTCCTTCAAGTTCAGCAAATTTACCACCATTGATTAGTAAATCATACGTGTCTTCTGCTAAACCTGTTAAAATGGAGTTGTAGTCTTCAATTCCTTGATCGCCATTGCACATATAACTTTTAGGTCGGTCTGATTTACAAAATTGAGATTCAGATTCTACTGCTGTAGGTATAATATTGTAAAATAAAGCAATTGCTATTGGCAAGTGAGAAAACATCATTTTGGTCACTGGAAGAATCTGAAAATTTTAAAAATTGTGAATTGTGAGTTAATTAAATTATGATATTTATTATTTTCTTTCATCAGGAATAGCTGTGACCAAATTTCAAATACTTAATGCTTAAATCAAATGTAAAAGTTGAATAACAACAATATCCTTGTTAATATCTATTCTGATTGGCCTAAAGCCAGAACCTTGTTATTTAAGTTGTTTTTCGCAACAAACATTATGTAGAGCATGTAATGGTTTTTAAATTATTTCAAACAAAGTTTAGTAAATGAAATAATTTTGATATTAAATACTCACGGAAAATTGTGATGAGCAACTTTATAGTATTGGTTGAAAACGATGACTGAAATGATTAGCAAATGTTGAAAGTATGTATAGAATTTTATTTGGGCCAATGAACGGCAATTTTTTTTCAATTGCAGCAGTGGGCTTTGTTCCAAGTGCAATAAACTAGTTAGGTATAATTAAATAACTGATTTTTTTTTTAAAAGAAGTAGTAAATCAATTGATCCGTTTAATTTATTTGAACTTGAACTTGAATTTGAAATTGAAATTGATCAGATAATAGCTTTGGAATTAGGTAATAATTTTTGAAAATTTTATTTCAGTTATTTCAGAGTTCACAATATGTTAAAAAAGCAGGAGATATCAAACAACAGATTTAAATTTAGACGAATTCCTAAAATAGAATCATCCATATTTAGAAGGTTCTAAGGTTCTTGACTATTTGAATGTTTGACTTCAAAATTAAATAACACTTTTATTTTTATCTAAAATATAAGTCATTGCTAAATCTTTATTTACTTGAATGTTTACTTGTACATTTGTAGAGCATGATTCAGTCTTTATACAAATTTGAGCTGATACTTTTAATCATTATTGTATTTTTCTTATAATTATTTGATTAAATTTATTTATACATCACAAATGTAAAAATATATTATTTCATCTTATAACAATCTATAAATGACAATCAGGTGGTTTTTTCATTTTAATAACAGGAATTCCTTCTGGTTTCTTACACCTGACATATTGTAAATAATTAGTATGATTAACCCATCTTGCAAAATGATACATATCACATGAAGTGCAATTGAAAGGATTAAAATGAAGATTTATAAATTCTAATTCCTTGAAATCAGCCAACATTGCTGGTGTTACTGTAGTCAATTCATTATCAGATAGAAAAAGTCTTGCCAATTCCATGTATTTACCAGAAATAACTGGACTTTTCCAAGAGACAATGGAATTATATGAGAGTTGCAATGATTCTAACTGAGTAAGACTTTCAAACTGAAGAGGATTCTTTGTCAATCTGTTATGTCTCATATCCAAGAAAACCAAGTTAGGCATAGCAAAGAAATATGGCTTCTCTTGATTAAAGTGAATTTGATTATGAGAAACATCTAAATGTACCAAATTAGTCAAAATAATTGGACTATTTAATGGTAACTGTGTTAATCTATTGTAACTTAAATCCAGGTTTTCCAAAAGAGGCCAACTTTCAAACACAGATCCATCTATCCACTCCAAGTTACCATGAGATAGAGTGATTTTGATCAGATATCTCATTGGAGGAAAGCTTCCAGGTGGAATATGCCTGAATTTATGATACTTGAAGCTCAAATCTTCAATTCTTGTTCTTGATAAATATCCCATGGCTTTGCTTGGAATTTCAGATAAATTTAAATAATTCAACCAAAGAACTCTTAAATTAGGTGAAATGTTGTAAAGTGCATTTGCTAAACTTTCAGCTGTAAGTGGATTTACAGACATATACAAATGAGTGAGGTTTTTCAAAGGCATTAATGCACCTTTTTCTATTCTTCTCAAATTACATCTTGCAATATCTAAATAGCGAAGTGGTGAGTTTGTAAGTGGTATCAAATCCTGTTCTTCAATAATTTCAAGTGTTGGGTTGTCAAAGAAGTAAAGCTTTTGTAAGTGTTGTAGATGAGCTGTAGCAGCAGCAAAAGGATATAATTCACTGATTTGGTTAAATGATAGGTCAATCATTTCCAATTCTGGACAAGGTCTGAATACATTTTCTCTGATAGTTCGAAGTTTGCTGCTTATGGTGAATATTTTCAAACTTTCCAAACCTTCAAGTGCAGTGTTTTTTATGACTTCGATGTCGCTGTCAACTATCCATAAGGATTGAAGTTTTAGGAATTTTTCAAATGGGCCACCTTGAAGTACTCTGAATCTGCCACCGTTGATTGTTAGTTCTACTATGTCTGGGTTAAGTCTTGGTAACATCATGTTCTGGCTGCTTTCATCAATGTGGCAGACGAAACTTGCAGGGCCATTCGGATTGCATTTGTTGAAGTGTGCAATGAATTGGGATTTGGTGCAGAGAATGAGGTGAAATAGGATTAGAAGAATGTAATCCATGGCATAAAAATCTGCAAAAATTTGAAATAAATAAAAAAAAAAGATGAAAATAAATTTTAAAAAAATGAAAATAATATTTAAAAAATGAAAATGATTTTTAAAAAATAAAAATAATTTAAAAAAAAATGAAAGTAATGTTTAGAAAGTGAAAATAAATTTAAAAAAAAAATAAAAATAAATTTAAAAAAATGAAAATTATTTTTATAAAATGAAAATAATATTTACAAAATGGAAATAAATTTAAAAAAAAATAAAAATTATTTTTAAAAAAAAATAAAAATTATTTTTATAAAATGGAAATAATTTTTATAAAATAAATATTATTTTTAAAAAATGAAAAATTTAAAAATTTAAAAAAATAGAAATTAATTCAAACAGTTTATTAATGGATACAATTTATATGCAAATTTTTAGAATTAAAAAATATATTTATTTCACTACTTAAATATTTTTAATACTTAAATATTTTTTCACAACTACAAATCATTTATACTTAAGTTAATCAAAAAAATGCGTAATCATTTACATAATAACATATATTTTGAACTTACCTTTCCTGGATAAAGATAAGATCTGAATAGATCTTTTTTCAAACACTTTTTATATGTTGAAATCATAAGGATGATCTCATTACAGTAAATTGGAAGCCATTTCAAACATAAATTCTTACAACCTAATAGGATTACACAACACTACAGTAGTGGAAAATTTTCAATATTTTTAACATTAACAAACATTTATTTATACAATTCTATTTTCTCAACTTACTTCTTCTCCATGAAAACAATTTCAGATTCAAGCACTTCTTATCTGCCTAAATTGTGAAGCATTAAAACATTTTTCCAATAGTTGCATTATACATGCAATGTAAGACCCTAAATGACAGTAATTGATTTTTGAATTTTTATTGAATTATGAGACTGATTGAAAACGAAGCTTCACTTTTAAAAAATGCACTTAAACAATCCAATATTTTGATATTAATCAATATATGATTTGTTGTGTAGTAATGTAATTGATTGTACTGTTCACATCTATCCATCAATAGCAATATTTTGATTTTTATAGCATACTTTCTCCGTAAAACAGTTTGATATTTTTTAATAACAGTTGCACATCCTTATTATATTTGTCACTTGGCCAAACTCCAAACAAAGTTGCAACTTTGAAGTATGAATATTTTCCTGTTGAACTTATGTCAAATTAAACCTTTCCTAATACTTTGACTTAAAGGTCAATGACAGGTTTATCAATGCTTATTATTTAGATTAAATTATAATAAATGCATTATAATTAAAAAACAAAATTAATAAAACATGTGCTATGATTGCGTCATCTTGTGATGTCATTGGTTAAAGTGATATTGTAGATTGAAGGTCTGTTATCAATAACAAAAACGACTTCCTCGATAAAGTTGTGCGCATTTCAATGTCTAAAGTTACTTTACTAATATTTCTACATGTGACATGTCTATTAATTCAGGTATAATGTTTTGTTTGTTTTTATTTTTTCTTGTACTCAAGTTAATTTCAGGTTTTAGGGTCACGTTCTTTCTATCTGTTTGCTCACATGTCAAATACTATAAAAGATGTAGATGATGCATTAGATAAAGGAGCTAATGCGGTTGAAGCTGATCTGCAGTTTGGATTGAGTGGAAAACCTCTAAGGATTTTTCATGGAATTCCATGTGATTGCTGGAGGAATTGTTTAGGATCAACGTCTTATGAAACTTATTTATCTTATATTAGAGATTTAGGAATTCCAGGTAAAGTAAATTTTTAAATAAGTTTTTAAGACAATTTTAAATTGACTTGATGTTTGCTGACTTTAATTGACTAAAAAGGATCTAAATATAAGTGATATTAGTATCATCAAAAATTTTGATAATACTTATTTCAGAAAATTTATTTACTTTTGATTAAAAGGTAAATTTAAAATATTTGATATAATTCATAATATTATCTGAAATATTTTGTATCTAATTAGTTAATTCCATTACAAAAAAATTTAAAAGTAAAATTGGTATTTTCTGAAATCACAATTTTATCTCTTATAGTAATTAATCAAATATTTTTTATTTTTAGTATTTTATGAAATTAACTATAAGATATCCTAAAAAATATAATATGAATACATTTGACTAACACAACAGAATTCAATATAAACTATACAAATAACATGCAATCATACTTAACAGCTGTAGATTGTAAATTTCCCTCTGTCAACTCCTCTGCAATCATTTCAGTGGTTGACAGGTACTCTATTTAAACAATTTTTCTCTCATATGCCTCTCGAACAAAATGGTGTCAGATATCAATGTGCTTTATTCTGGCATGGTATTCAGAATTTTGTACCATTTTTCCAGCACTCTGATTGTCGCTGTATGTCACAGTGGGTATATTTTCAAATGCTCCAACTTTTTCAAGAAATCATCAAAGGTAGATAACTTTACGTGATATGTCAGAAAGAGCCATGTACTCTGCTTCTGCACTGGAAAGTGCTTTGAATCACTGTTTCCTTGATTCCCAACACTGCTGCATCTGCAAACTTAAATATGAATCCCATGTGTGAGTAGCAGTCATTTGAATCCTTTCTCCAATCTGCATCAACGAATCTGAAAAGTGAGGAAAAAATGAGAGACGGCCTGGTTGAACATTAAGAAACTAGAACAGTGTTTATTCACTTGATAAACGTTTGAGTAGGACTATGTCC
>JAQFZN010001404.1:0-16168 GCA_034687075.1 Geophilus carpophagus
TTTTTTTGCACTTTTACTTAATTAAATGTAGTTGAGTTAGTTTTTAATCTGATGAATTAAACATGTGGCCCCTTTTAAATATCCAACGAAAAACCTTTAAAGCCCAAACTTTAAGTCGATATAACAACACTCTAAAATCACATCTCTTTGATAAACAACCTCAAGTCGCTATAGCTCAAATTTTTTCTCTCGGTTTGATGTGAGTAAGGGTGGAGGGGAGAAAAAAGTTCATTGAAGAGTAGTTCTAATCAAAAGAAAATGGTGGCCTTTCCTCTTGTTCCACTGGGCCAATCAATCACACAGTTGCAGCGATGGCAGCTATAAGATAAGGCGAGCATAATCGTATGTGGTGCAGAGACTAGTGCTGCTTACAAGCCACGTGGGATGCATCTATTGCACTATTCGACGTTTACAGATCTGTGTGAGGACAACACTCCCACTGCGAGCGCTTACTCACACTCTAATCAGACTCAAGTCTAGGCAATAAAGCTTGAGCCTTTATGTGTACAATTGACAGAGGTCTTTGTTTTTTTTTTCCTTTTTATTTTTTTATTTTTATTTTTTTTATATAACATACGTGCGGCACGCAATTCTCTTGGGAATGACCCTTCTTGCTCAAGTTTTGGAACTAAATCCGAGTGAAAAATTGCTGAGCAAAAACGAAAAGCTTTTATATTTCTGGTTGGGTCCACTTAAGAGACCATCTATAAAAAGGATAAGTTTAGGAGCCTAGAAGTGAGGAGAATTTTGAGGAAATTTGATGTTTGATTTGTAATCCAAGTTCGGAAGAAGTTTGCTTTCAGGGTATGGGTATAAATGGATTTGTCTTTGAAAAGGAGGAAGAAGGTAAATTAGAAATTTGACCTTTACAAATGTGGACTTAGATTCTCTTGCTAGTTGTATTATTACTCCAATACTTCGAAAGATTAGATCGGGTCTTGATATATTAGTAAATCCCGCTTTCGCTCAAGTCACTTGACATCCCATTCTTCATGGATGTCGTTTTCTATTTTCCGTACCAGTAACTTTATATCTTTGGCCCTGTGTAAGGATCAGTGAATAAGAGTTTTGTTAGTCTTGTTAAAGGAATGTAGCTTTAATTTTTATTTAACTTAGTTTTTTTATCTGAGATTTTGTTATAAATTACATGAATAATCTACTGCTCATATGAGCTTTGTAAATGTTGACGTTATCATTCTATCTCTGTCTCATTGAAGCATTTGACAAACACAATCGCATGTTTTTCAGTAAACGAGATAATAGTTTCTTCGTAATGTAGTATCTGCGAGCAGATGTGGGTTTATCAAAAGGATGGGTGATTCTGGTTGACTGACTGGGGGTTTCGCTCCCATCGTAAAATAGTAGGGGTTTGAAAAATCAGTTTATAGTCCATATTGAATAAGGGTAAAATTTTGTACAAGTTTAGATGATATCAGTTTTATGCAACAGTGTTTAAGTGATGTACAATGTCGATTGTTATCATTCACTTCGGTTCAGCTCTTGTAATGTTTATATACCGTTTTGTGTGCTTTCTAATGTTAATATATTATAAGTTGCAAATAAATCATTTTTAACATTTAGACTGATTGTATTAACATAGATTTATGTTTCTTATAAATCAAACATTTGTTAAATAATCTATGGTATCTTTAGATTAGATAATGTAATTTCTAAGTGTGCATTTAACCATTTTGTTTACAAGGAAATCTAAATACAGTAACAACAAACGTAAGTGCAACGTAATCTTAAAAAAACAGTAATTTTACAATGCTAAGACATTACATCACTAAAAGTGATGTTGTAAAAAGTTGTAACTGCATAGTGATGTCTTTTAAATTACGCATTTTTAAGCAATAGCTATCTGTATTTGCTTGTTCAAATTCATGTAAAAGGATTTTATTGAGCCTAGATTTCTTTATTTTATTTTATGAAAAAAAGTTGTGGACGTTGATAAAATTTTTTAGTTTGTGTTTGCTGTTAAACTAAGGGCATTTTTCAACTCGTTGATATTATTCTTGTTCCGAATTAGAAAAGAGAAAAAAGTGCAATCTCCATCTGTCGTCTTATCAGACTTGAGAGACTCATTTATATGGAGTTGATATCTAACCGTTGCAATATTAAAGAATTGAGCTGGCAAACCATCGTAAAATTTTTTTGTTGTTATTATCAAGAGAACATCTGAGAAATTCTTTCTTCTAAAAATATGCAGTTTTTTGTGGCATTGCTGCAATCAGATTGTTTTTGATCCTACAGAATAAAAACTAGAAAAATTGCTTAAAGAAGTAAATTTAGAAGGAAAAAATATTGCTAATAGGAATCCGACGTATTGCAACAAAGTTTGAATCGTATTCTTAAATAATTTTTTGTGAGTTAAGCTTGTAAATTTTTTAAAAATATTTCACAACGTGAAATTAAGTGAACAAAAAAACGTTTTTTGTTATTTACCACATCAAAAGAATTTTTTTTACACTTATTACAGTTTAATTTAGTTTTTAAGTAGTACAAATTACCTTTCTCATTTTAATTGGGTAGAATACAAGTATGTATATAAAAAAGTAAAGAAAAGAAGATTTCAGGAGCTCTGCCTGAATCGATGATGTTGAAAGTCAAGAAGAAATGTCCGTTAATACATGCGAGAACGGGGAGCACACTTAATTAAATGAGGATTATCAAAAGAACAGAAAAAAAGTAACGTTTTCTCATGCAAAACTTCTTTTAAATTTGTAAAACGACATTATTCTTTTATTCCCTTGTTCCCACTTCCTCATTTATTTTTATAAAAATGCATTTCTACATTAATTAAGTACATATACAAAGAAAAATAAAACTTGTCTCGAATAGAAAAGATGGTAGAGAAAAGAGAAATTAGGCCTAACTGTAAACATACTCGCAATTCGATGTTATTAAAGTCTACCCAGAAAACTGTTGAGGGTATCAGATGAAAAATCGATCGAGGGTCTAGGATTTTGGCCGAGCCATTATTTGTTCACTCTTTAGCTATAGAGAAATTGCTCATCTGAGTGAAGAGGGAGCAGAATTCCCCGAGAAGGAATCGAATTATCTGATGGGTTCCATCCAAGTGAATAAACAAGGGAAACTCAGACTAAACCAGTACGAGTAATGCAATTGATAACATTTGTAATGGATGGATCCTCATCGTCTAGCAGATAGATACATTTGAAAAGGGAGATGGCCATTTTATCATAATAAATCGTAGCTGACATAAGCACAGCTCAGGCTAACAGAGATGGGAGAACTGGTCGCCTGTCTTAGACTGCCAATGCTTGTTGAGAGTGACAAACATTTCAGCACGAGATGGCGACTCACAAATCTAAAGCTCGAACGGGCAGAAAGAATGCAGAAAAGCACTTGAAGTGGCTTTGGAATGATGGAGATCCTCTATAGTCATGTCACTCGGTAATATATTTCGTGGAATTTAGTGCAAATGTGAGATTATTTTTAATGGTTAGAGAGTTTTAAATTTGGAATAAAGTTTAGATTTTTTTTACTTCTTTAAATGTTGATATGATAATAAAGGAAGTTAAATTAGTTGACTGCATTTTAGTGTGAAGGATAAAGAGAAATGTGAAAGAGTTAAAGAATGGAAAAAAGAGTGAAAATGTAAGGAAAATGGGTGGTTGGGGAAATGCATTTATATTCAATTTTTTCCAAGCCATATAAAAAGAAAATAAAGCTGGTCTCGAGTACTTTTGATGAGAGCGTTTTGACCTAGATTCTCAATGAATGCTGTGGTGGTTGGTATGGTATGTTAGACTTAGAGGGGGTTCTTTACTTGGTGATTCTTGTGTGGAAAGAATAAATCTGAATTTATTCTGTGGAAATAATAGAATGACTAAGGATGAAGTTGAAGTGCAGTCGATTGACTTGTGGAAATTGCATTTAATTTATTCTGCTTGGAAGGAGAAATTGATAAAAATTGTATTTGGTACAACCCTCATATGGTATTTTATTACGTTTATAATAATTGAATTACTTGGTTTTGGTCGGATTGCACATGAAATGACAATTATGAAATATATACACGAAGCTAAGCTCAGGATTTTTCTATGATTCAATTTAGTACATCAAGCTAAGAATTGATTAAGCATAATTCTTGGTCAAATACATGGAAACTGTCTATACACAACTAGAGATATTATAAAATATCTTTATACTATTCATAAATATAAGGAGTTAACGAGCGTTTACACATAATTTATCTGTGTGTGAGAGATTCTATACTAACGCTTGTTAAATTGATATTCATATTTGTGTTATTATTAATGATACAAATCTTGTAGCTTTACCGTATTAGTATAGTTAAGCTCTTTAGCTTCTTTACTGACGATTATTATAATCTCTATCAAACTACTTATTGATAGATTATAATAATTATTATCTAATATGAATGATTTATGTATTTTTTATATCTTTAGCATATGCTAAAATTTAAACTCTTATTTTGTAAACCATTTGTTTACAAATTATGGGTTAAACTTTGTGGTTTATATATATTAAGAGTAAAATTTGCCTATGAGACATGATTTATAATTTATTACTTTAGATTACAATTATAAAGTAATTTACGCACTGAAAAAATTATAATTTGGTAATAATCTGGGTTTTCACGGAATTTTTGGTACAGCTTTGATTAGGATTGTTTGTGACAATTCCACTCATCGCTCATTAGCCAATAGGAAATAAGGAAATGAGCCAATTACAGGCTCTATTTCAGGGATTATCCTGATAATTCTGACCCTCAAATGAATATAATATTGTTCTCTAAATTTTAAAATAATACATGTTTACTATATTAGACGTTTAAATAAAATATCTTGAAATTTGTTCTGATTATTTTAAAATATCTGTGGAAAACCTTTTCTGTCATATGCAGTCACGGCCTTAACACTCTTTGTCACTTGATGATTTTATTTGAACGAGTTAAAAGAAAAATAAGACAAAAAAAAGAAATCCAAGCTTGACAAGTGCAGGAAAGAGGCACGTCACTTGACAACGCCATAAACACCACACACTGTCATAGCAGCGTGAAAATGTTGCCCACAGGGATAACTCTTTATTTTTTTAGTATGTGGAGACAGGAGGTAAATTTTATATATGATGGACTATATAACACACATTTCATTGCCTTCGAGCGACAAGTTGAGTTTCGATACGCGAAATCGCTCAAAAGATAAAAAGGTGCAATTATTTTCAGTTTACCCTCTTTATTTTAAGAAGGAACGTTGTATTTTTTTTATCTAAATGTTTTATAATAGAATAGGTTGAGTTATTTATTTTAAAATATTGTTGTGGTAGAAGTTTGTTTTGATAGTTTTACACTTCAATTGAATTCTTCAGTTTTGCGTAAAAGAAGGTGCTCAAACAGAAACGAATCATTTTCTTTTCCACTGACAGATATTTATTTTCTTTTTTTTTCGCCCCATGAACCAACCTTCTCACTTCAAACTGGCACATGTAAATGGCAGGCGAATTCGACGGAAAAGTGACAAACGAACTGGGGCACTCCAATTTCGTTTGCCATGGGGAAATGATTATCCTTCTCTGTTGATACCCAGGAGATAAGAAAATAGAATGGTGTTACGGATCTGAAATCTAGTATTGGTTTGTTTTCTTAAATAAAAAAAAACGTAACAGTATGCTACAAAAATGAATTTTAAAATGTAAGTTAATGGTGAGTAGAAAAAAATATGAAGAAAAAAAAGTACTATATACACTTTTTAAAGCCTAAATCTGACCATAAATTTTTTGTAATAGAAAGATTTATGTCATGGAACTTTTAAGTCATTTATTTTCAAATAGAAAATGAAAAAAAAACATGACACATAGTTTATAATAATTGAAAGTAAATCATTGTAAAATAATAAGTTTTTAATGCACAAACCATGTAAAATTTGTTTTATTTTAAATGATATTATAATTAATAACCAAGAAATTTAGTAGGGCTTGCAACGATATAAAATTCAAGTTTCATATTACTTAAACCTATTTAGTGAATTTTTAATTTTAATTTTAAATCTTTTAAATCCATGTAATGATTTGAAACGATGTATGGTTTTGAAGATGATTAATAATTTCTTTTAATACCCTATTTTAAATTCAAATTCGCTTTTAGCTATAAAGCAGTACTAAGAGCTTCATTTATTACTCCTTCAATCGTATTCCATTCAATTTTATTCTACAACGTTTTTAATTTAAACTTTACTTTATTTCAAAGACAGTGATACTGTAACTTTAAGAAAAAGCTTTTTAATGGAAATTAATTCATGTACAACAAAAATATTACACTACATTTTATGACAGGCATATTTTTAGATATATTTTAGCATTACCCTTTAAGATAAATGTATGTATTCGTGTAGCTGATCTAATAATTTCTAACTTTCATACACTTTTAGGATGTGAGACGAAGCCATTAGTAATTCTGTCGTACTTAGTTTCTGGTAATAAAAATCTATAAGTGAACGCCATAAAATCTTGCATCGAGTGCAACAAATCACTGTTATTCTCGCCAGTAATTTAATAATATCTCTAGTCATGTTGGAAAAGTGAGCAGATGAATTTCTATCAAGCTATTACAGCGAAGGAAAAAGCACGGCGCACAACTCTTCATTTACGCCTCTCCCCCTTTTTTGTCAGCTTTTGACAGTTAGGATGGAATTGAGTAGATGTGTACATACAAGTCGAGGAAACAGTAACAATATAAAAAAGAAATAATATTCTATCTACTATACTTGAGTAAAATGATTTATTGGTGAAACGTCTCGCCTGTCACTTGCATTGCTATGTGTACAAGTTGGACCTAAAATTCAGCAATGTGATGGTACATTTGCTATTCTGCACTGCGATAAACGTTTATGGATTGCTGTGTGTAGGAAATGGCCAATTGATGGTCGTGGAAACAAGTAGAAAAATAAACGAAGGCTGTTGGTCTTTGGGATAGCAGAGTTGTCAAAATTATGTCGTTTCTCTGTTTAATTTGTGCGAGGAATAAGTTTTTCTCATCTTATGAAGAAATCGTCTTCACGTATATTAAGAGAAAAGAAAAAAATGGGAAAAAGTTGGAAAAATAGAAGCATTTTTCTTTTGGTTGTCTGTCTTTTGTGTTGAGCATTTTTTTTACTCTTTAGTGCTGAGCAATAACACAGACTAATGATTCGAGTTACTTTCTCGAAGGCAAAAACAAGTGTAACTCAAGAAAGGCGATATTTCTCAATTGGTGCTCACTTAAAGTTGAAACAAAAGCTTGCACAATTGAAACCAATTTTTCTTTTTTTGCTTTAAGGGTGCAGTTAATGTTTAACTTTTCCTATTGAATTAATACATGCTTTTTTATTGTATTTTTAGATCGGGTTCCAACACACAAGAAACCACATTTATATTTCCCAAGACCCCAGATGAAGTGGGTGTAACACCAACAATCATGTCCAGTGAACCTGGTGAAAGATACGACGAACCTATACTACCACCTAGTGGTATAGCAATATTTTGAATTATTTTGCAATTATAAAACTATATTTTCATAGTGTTTTATCAACTCTGCAAACTCCTTCTGTAAGATTTTTTTTTTACCTTTTACTATCCAGAGCTGTTCAGTAAAATTGCACTCTAAACTATTAGTAAGGGGTCTTTGGTTAAATCTGTGGGTTCTATGTAAAAATCTAAATCTGACTGATTTTTCTGTAAACCCACTGCCAATATATGACCAGTAATTGGCAAATTTTACTGAATTTGGTACCCTTAAAAAATTTTACACATTTGCAGTGTGCATGAAGATAGAGTAAATAATTTTGACATGGTGATTAAATTTATATCCATATAAAATGAAGTAAAATATTTTATTTAACTGTAGACATTGTATTCTTTTAGCATTCCAAAACAAAGCTTTAACTGATCAAACACAAGAAGCAAAAGAAGGAAGCAAATTATTGAAAAGGTAATTTTTAATTTTTTAAATCATAATTTAGTTCTTATTAGGTACACACATAGAAGAAATATTATGATTGCTATTATTAAAGCAAAGAAGAGTAAAAATATTGATTTTAACAAATGAAGTTTATTTAGCTTTTTACTCATTTGAGCTAATTTAATTTAAAATATTAATTGCTCAGAAAAAATATGAGAAGAAATATGAAAAAGTTGAAATGGGATTATTTGTTGTTTGCCCTGGCTTCTTATTTATTGATTTTAGGCGGCAAGAAGACAGGGGAGGCAAAATGCTTCATCCATATTCATGCTACGACTTAATTGCAATGTTATTTAAATAAAACGCAAACTGCGCCTGACTGATTTGTACAGAGAAGCTCGTGTTGAAAGAAACGAGACACCATTAGGATTGATGAAGAACAAACAACAAGTCCCCTGCAGTGTTTCTGTATTCTGAGGAAATTTTATACCATTTGAAACGGTTTTAGCTTAATGTCTTGCTGATGTGTAAACAAGAGAATAAGTCAAATGTAAAAGAAATTGGTTGAGGCAGAGTAAAATTGTCGGATGTGTACAAATACTAGCAATTTTACATGTTCAATCTATTAATTTAAAAATTTGAAATTATTTTAAAAATTATATATTAATCAGACAAATTGTGTTTATTCAAAACACAGGTCTAGACTTTCTTGTCTAGCCAGTCATATTATTTTATAAATAAAAAAAGCTAAAAAGCAATTTAAAAAATGTTATATGAAATTTGTTGATGTATTGCACAATACGATCTTGCTACGAAAATGGAATGTTGACTGTAAGAAGATGTAAATTTTTTGAGTGTTTGAGATTGTTCTAAATATTCTTTGCTATTATCATTTTAAAAAACAGTATAGAAACTATAATACTATTAAATTGTATAAATAGATTTGCAGTGAAGTAATTAAATAGTTACAACTAATTAAGACAGCTAACTGAATTGTTTTACAGTGTGTATCAATATTTACTTTAATTATTAACGTACATTTCACTATGTTGATAGCAAGAGTAAATGTTGACTCGTATTGAATAACGATTTGAATACCAAAAAAGTTAAAACCGATCAATTGTAATCCAAGGACAACTTAATTTTAAAAAAATACACTAAGAAAAAGGGTAAACAAAAAACAGGAAGTGAAATCACGAAAGAGAAAAAAAGCAATTGGTCTATTAGCACAAATCGAAAGTAGCTAAATTCTCTCTTGTCAAGTGTAACCATCTTTGAATACACAGTAATATTTTTTACTATATGTTTACTGAGAAAATAAAACTAAAAAAACATTATCGTTCTTTAAAATAATACTTTTTATTTATCTAAATTTAATATTTTAAATAAATAACAATAAAGAACTATTTATTTAAAGTACAGTAATACTAAAGGAATAATAATGTTTTACGGTTTGCTTTACTTAATCTGAGTTTTGCAAGTACAGAAGTTGCATTTTTTTATTAAGAGCAATTGAAAATAACAAAATTTTATCTTGTCAAGTGTAACCATTTATACATACAGAATAATCTCTTACCATATGTTGTTTACTGAGAAAATAATACTAAAAACATTATTCTTTGAAATAATGTTTTTTATTTATTTAAATTTATATTTTAAATAAATAACAATGAAGAATTTTATTTAAAGTCAAACTAAATAAATAATAATTGTTTTAGAATTTGCTTTTCTTAATCTGAGTTTTGAAAGTATAAAAGAAGTTGAATTTTAAATTATGAGTAACTTTTTGTTTATTTGCAGAAGTATAGTAAGTTGTAAGAACAAATGATCTGTTGGCAGCTACATGTACAGAAAACAACGATCAATCTTTTAGTAATTAAGTGACACAAAATAAAAAACTAAAAAAATCAGAAGAAAATACAAAGTGACAAAAACTATTTTGTGGTATAGAAGAAAACTGATGAAATATCATGTGTGCTCTTGACTTTCGATCTGCGACGTTGCACATAGATGCACCGTCATGTGTTGCAGTGAATATAAACTGAACAAAAAATGTGTTTGTGTAATTACTGTGCAACGTTGGAAACTTGCAATAACAAAAAAAGAGCAATTGTGGAATTTTTTACAAACAAAAAAACGTTACAAGCTGAAGTGCTGCCTTTAGTGTGTTTGTATCAAGATTTTACACCGAACTTGATAAAATATTTACGGCGTTTTACATGTTTTTCTTTCGTAGCATGACAACATTTTGTAGATGACATCATCTTCATTCCTTCTAGCAGTTCCTGTAGACAAATCAAAAAAGTCTTAAAGTACTAATTTTTTTAAGCTTTGAAAATACATAAGATGATGTAAATATGGAAATTATAAAATGTAAAAAAATGGCCAAAAGTAAAGCGGGTAAAATGAAAATTGTAAATGATGTACAGATGGATTTATATAATGTTAATATGAGTTGTTGGTGATTTTGTGCAGTGAATGATGGAAATGTGAATTGAATCGAAGAGGAGCTTTTAATCGAAGGTCTTTAGACATATTTAAAGCTTAGAAAATAATAAAAAAAATGTCTAAGCGTTTTCATTTTTATTTAATTTATTGTGAAGTTTACTTGACAATTCAAACTGATTGAAATTTAATATTTTAATAATTTTAAAGTAGTGAAAACAGAGCCGGTCATAGAGTCTGCGAGCTCTGGGCAAAAATAAATTTGGAGCTAAAAAATTAAACTTTTATTTATTCATTAAAGATACATGTTTTTTCAAGTAATAAAATTTAGGGGAATATTTTAATTTTTAATGTATTGTTAAAAAACATCACCAGGTGGGGCTTTGTACGGCTCTGAATAGTAAACGTCATAAGAAAAATATTTTATTTCTGATTTTGCTTTCTTTATTTTAAAATATAAGTTGCATAAACTTGCATAATAAGTGGGCTGATTCACTATATTGGTGCAACAGGTAAGCTGGAACTGACTTTATTATATTTCAGTTTGATTTTAATAATACTTTCTATTGAAGAATTTTAAATTAAAACTGGCAGGGGATTATAAACTAAAAGGTAAGTTATTTATTGCCGAATTATACTTATGACATACTATTTTTCCTTTAAGTTTAAAGTGAGTTTTATTTCGGGAAAATAAGGCGCTAATTATCACAAACTTAGTGAAACAATTGGCATGTTTTAATTTAAAACAAAATTTATTTTAGATGTTTGGGTTGTTGTAT
The DNA here is from genome assembly GCA_034687075.1 of Geophilus carpophagus. NCBI lineage: Eukaryota > Metazoa > Arthropoda > Chilopoda > Geophilomorpha > Geophilidae > Geophilus > Geophilus carpophagus. The sequence continues at coordinate 11,149 of JAQFZN010001404.1, forward strand.
AGAAGTTTACAATTACAAAGCAAAGGGAAAAAGGATGTAAAAAAAATGCTGGTTTATCAAATGGGGACTTTCAATACGCGTAGCCTATTGCATTGGCACTTTGATCATCCCAAGAGAGCATTTGGTGCAAGTAGCTGCTGACATGTAGTTGGTGTGGAACACTACTGTGAGCTACACAATAGAGCAGGGTGACAATGAACGACGCTTGCGTACGTAGGCGGATCGGAGCCCGGGGACCGTATTCGCTCTTATCGCGGGATCTGTGGGTATTCAATCAAGAGCTCCCTTGGGCTACCTAAAAGGCGAGTTTTCATAGGATGAACACATGCGTTTCACATACTGTCACTCAAATAGTCTCAAGTGTATAAAAAAAAAGAGATTGCTTAGCAAAACTTGTTTGCAATTTGTATAGATTTTTTTGTAAAACAATTTTTTTGTTGCAAACATGGCATTGTTTGCATTTCTTTCTCACTCTTCCGAGCCTGATTTAATGCCCAAAGAAGTTTCAATCTATCCATAAATTTGCTAACATAAAGGAATGTGACTTGGGAACATTTAGTTGTTTCTTTTGTTTACTTTAATGAATTGTTTACTTATGAAGAACAATTTTTTTGTATCCAATCAAAAAATTGCTACTACGTTTGAGATGTTTACATTTATAAAATGCAAAATATGTTTACTCACATTAAAGGGCAAAATATGAGTAATATATTACAGTGATAAAACATTTAGATTCAAATTTTCAACATTGTTATGTGTGAATAGGGTTCATTTAGAATTGTATACATAATAGATTACTGCTCTGACTCAGTGAAAAAGTAGACCTATAATTTTTAAGTTTGAATAACAAATTTTGAAATTGAATGTCAATTCGCATTTACTTGTTAGAAAGTGTTATTATCTTTGGTAGAATTTCAATAATCTCCCTTCACATTACACGCTTAACAGGAAACAATTTTGCTTTATTCATTTTAAGATTTCTCGCCGTGCATTGAAGATAGCAAGGCGAGTTTAGACGAATGCTTTCCTTCATAACCCAAGTTAATGTCGTAATGTATCATGTAACGCTGAACATTTCAGTGCAGTTTATTGGCAACTTTTCTACCCCTTCTCACATTTTTCGGTCCCTAAAGGGCTTTGTGGAAGATCACCGGCTGCCATAGAAACGAGAGATAATCTTGTCTCTCGGAGCAACAACAAGTTCCCTGATATTCGCCTCGTGGCAAGGTATCTACAAGATAGAAAGCAACGTGTCTGAGATTTCTAAGTGGGAATTTTTAAAAAACAAATTGGTGGCAATTGTGCAGCTCGTTACACCTTTAAATTGTGTGATACTTCTTGTCTTATCCGAGAATTAAGCCGAGCTATGACACATTCTAATGTGCTGGTTTGTAGTAAATGATAGTAGTTGGTTGTGTTGACGTTTCCTGGAATCTCGTATAAGTGTGTGAAGATTGTATAAAATGAGGTGCTAGCAACTTAGATTTTGTTCTTTTTCATGTCGCATATTTATCTGTAATTGCTACGGATATGTTAGAGTTTAGAATGTGTTTTGATAAAATCTAATTACCGTATTTAAGTTAGGTTTAGAAATACTCAAAGTTGATGTGCAACTAGCAGGACCTAAACTGGGTTATAAATTGTGAATTTTAATAGCATTCTGGCATTTGAAATGAATCACTATGTAAATAAAAGACAGATGACTGCGTCCGTAGTGATGTTTAGCGCAAGAATTTAGGCAATTAAAATATTATTTAATTAGCGAACTGGACGTTGATTATGCAGTAATATTATGTGTAAGATGTGTTATACAATTTAAGAAAATTTAAATAATTTTTCATAATATTGAATTGCAAATTCTCTATTGATTGATGTTATAAAAATTTAAGTAGGTTAAAATCAATGCTTTAAGAATTAAAAGTTGCAGTTTCATACGCCTAATACACACATGCACATTAAAGTTGTAATCTCCACACTTAATATATGTTAATCACTGCTGATACTGCATCATTCTATAGAATTAAGTATTATTAATTTATAATTTCCTTATATAAAAATAAATTATAATAACTAATTAATTAAAAGAAGCAATTTAAATTTTAAATTATATTAAATAATGGTTTGCTACGTTTTATGTAGTTTAATATTTGAGATTTTAATTTAAATTTATTTTATTCCAAACATTCTTTTCTTTACAATTTTTAGACTTTCAGTCGAGGGAATCTTTAAAAAGATGCTCTCTTTTGTGCTATCGATTTGATCAGAAAGAAAACTAGTCTAATTTCTAAACTTTTGACATGAATTGAAATTGTTTTACAAAAGAACTCTTGTATGAAAACGACTTATTCAATTTTTTTTTAATTTTTTTTTCTTCTCTATTTTCAACTTTAAAAGTTAATAAATTTTTTTAACATCACTATAATATTTCTAACCATGATTTTAAAAAGATTTTTCTTTTAACATTACTCCTGCAAACTCAAACTTCTTACTTCAACATACCCCACCTCTAAGAAATTGCTCTGAGGATATAATCTGTTTTTAAGCTTTTGGGAAAAGAAAAATTCATTTTTTGTTCTTTCACTTTTTCCCTGGCTATTTGAATACGTGAATTTTAATGCTCTCAGCATACATTTAGAGATAAACACACAAGATTGTTTTCTGGCATTTTAACTATTCATTTCTAAAGAAAAAGTTAGAGATAACACAAAGAGATTTTATTTCTTTTTCTTTTTCTTTCTTTATTTTTATTATTTTTTTTAACTTTTTCACTTATTTTATAAAGCAGATGCATGACTTTAAAACTGAAGCTTATTTCCATTATAAATTTAGTGTAACTCAATATGAAATAATAAATTAGATTTAAAAAATATAAGGTAAAGTTAAACTATAAGAAGTTGTTGCAAGACTGCAAACTTATCTAATTCCTATAGATTAGGCAGAAGGGAATTTTATAGAGCAACAGATGTTGCACGTTTTACTTTTATGGCAGGAATTGCTTTGCTTTCCTTCTCTCCTTATTCAAAATGAAGATGATAAAAGCGGGAGAGCCTCTCATCTTGCAACTGTTTTTAATTTATCGCATTTTTTTCTCGGAAGTAGGCATAAAAAAGACAATTTTATCACTAAACATTTTACTGAAAAAATTAGCTTTTAGTTGGGGAAGTACTCTTAAAGATTTAAGAATCGACTTAACAAATATTTTTATACTTTTATTTATTTTTTATATTCATTAAAAATTTGTGTTATGATAGAAAAGAATAATCTAATAAAAATAGGAACTGTAGGGAAATAAAATGCTTATTTCTTTATGCATAGCATATATTTTTATTTTCTTTTCTCATTTTGATGGCACATTATCTACAGTAGTTTAAAAAAAAGATATGTACTTATTGTTTATTAATTTAGTTGGTAGGTGTGCGTGGAATTTTGAAGTATTTTTTTAATTAAATAAAGTTATACATGGTTAATAAATAAAAGCACTTCAAAGCTAAATGTTAATAATCCAGCATTGTTGATTGGTTAAGGATTAAGATAAAATTCAAATTAATTTTATCAGATTTTTATGGTGGCACTCCTCAGCTTTAATTAGAGATCCATTTCGTACCGAGTGTTAAGTAATATTGTATTTGAAATTTTTTAACGATTTTTTCTTTTATTTAAGTCTTGAAAAGGAAAAAAAAATTGAAGAGGAAAGCCACTTTTCCACTGTAAAATTAAAGCAAACTGAAGCTGTTCGTTCTCAAGTTACATGTGACTCATCAAACTGCGTTCTAGGGTTATAATCAAAAGCTTCTTTTACTCGTGGTTATTCGGGTCGAAGGAAGAGGGCGTACTGCGATGCTCGGTGCCTCTCATCTTTTCCGCTTCTGATCTTCAATTACCATGACAACAACTCAATCGCGACGCCTTAGCCGTAAATTAAATGTCATCCTCACCGCATTCATTCCCTTCTGTCACCCTATGCGAAAGAATAGGTGCCAAACTAAACTGAACCCACCATCATGTGAAAAAAAAATTGTAAGGCACTGCTTGCTCTAATCCCTTGTGTCTTTGTTCTTGTGATTAGAAGTCAGGTCTGCAAACAGCACTAATGTCTACAAGATCCAATAGAAGCCATGATTGAAGCACGGGGTGGTTGGATTTGGGCGTGGGTTGTGTGTAGGAGGAGTATCAAGGCTGAAATTGTTGGCGCTTCCAGGGGAATTTGTTGACCTGTGGAATTTTTGAATGCAAACTAAAATTTGTAAAGATTAATGGAATGAATTTAGTGAAATAACTAAATCTGCAGGGTGAAATATATCAATCAATTAATACTTATTTAGATTTTTTTAGTCATTATTGTTTACTTGATAATGTTATTTGCAATAGTAACGGAGCCAGAAATTTGTTGTGAATTTGAAAATTAAAAAGAAATTAATCTTGTTTTTAAATTACAATTATATTGTGTTATGATATTAATCGAAAGGCTGAGGTCGCTTGATGACTAACATAACCTTTGACCAGCAACATACAACGTTTGATTGTGTTAGAAGTTCTAACCAATTGCATTGTTGTAACCATAATATGGTTTTAAAGGGTAAGTTACAGTTCGATACCAACCAAAATGAAGAATGCCTATATTAGAATTATCTTTAAAAAAAAACTATATTTTTACAATTTAGCAGCCATTTGTAAACCTGTAAATAGCTAAAACTACGTTATTCTTTTAATATGGTGCTTGTTTTGCTATAGCTTGCTCAATTGTTATTGCTTTCTGTTTCACTTGAATAGCACAATCTTGCCTGTCAGTCAAAATTGATTGAATATTATAAGAATTACAAGGTCATTGTGCCCGTCCAAGGACGGGCGGCAAGGCACTACTTTGCTTTGGCCGTACAATGAAAAACACACTTATACCTCAATTTACGGCCTAGCCATCTCCCAGAAAAGTTGGTCGTAAAGCACAAAGCCGTAAAGCGAATCAGTGCACACACAGCATTTTGCTTTGGCCGCACAATGAAAAACACACTTATACCTCGGT
>JAQFZN010001405.1:0-16167 GCA_034687075.1 Geophilus carpophagus
TAATTAAATTAATTAAATAATAAACTTAATTCCAACAAATATAAAAATTCAATTTAATTTATTTAAATAATTAGAAATTTAATTAGTATTTATTATATTTAATCTTAATCGTATTTATTTAACCTTGTTGATTGAATTTTTTTAAATAGAGTAATGCAGAAAAGCCGAGCATTAAATTTTTTTTTATTTTTTTAATTCTTACTTTCAAAATATTACTTTTTATTCAAAATTAACATATTACATAATTATTCATTATTTAATTTACGACTTTTTTTATTATTCACTCTTTTTATTTTTTTTTTGCTTACCTAAATTAAATTTAACAAATTACATAACTCGATAATTATTTAACAACCTCGATTCAATTTTACATATTTACATATTGATTTATTCATTTTAGTTTCTCTGATCACCGAAAAAAACAAGATGAAAATCACCCTTGTAATCCTCACCATAGGTACACGAACTTAATAAAATTTCTAATTTAAAAAATTTAATCTAAACATTAACAACTTTTTAATTTCCAGGTGTGATTACCGGTTGCTTAGCAGCTTCCAAGGTAATTTTTTTAAAACTGGTGTCAATACTTGCTCTAGTTCAATGTACCAATCAAATAATAAATCTGTGTAGGCAAAACGCTCAAATTCTTACGGCGTCGACGAGTTAGATGAACCCTCCAACCTGCCGTCAATCACTCAACAAGTACACACTGGTGGACAACCAGGAGCCCCAGGAGGAGGTAGTTTTTCTGCGAACAGCGGATCACCAGGGTCAGCATGGACACACCCTGGAATTCCCGGTCAAGCCAGTACCCATCCAGGCTCCCCAGGATATGCTAACACTCATTTAGGATCTCCAGGATCAAGTTCTGGTTCCGATGGATCACCAGGCTACGCCGCCACACACCCAGGATCTCCTGGATCAGGTTATGGCTCGAGTGGATCTCCAGGTACAAGTCAGAAAGGAGGAAGTTGGGTCAAGGGAGGACCTAATCGAGGTTCGTGGAGCCACAGTGGTAATGATGGAAGCTACCGGCCTAAAGGCAATGATGGAAGATGGCGGCCTAATGGCAATGATGGAAGTTGGGGTCAAAGTGGATCGTGGAATAGTGGTCAATGGCAAGAAGGTTCTTCAGGAGAAGGAGCCATACCTGGTACAGCTGGACGTGATTACCCTACGTACACTGCAGTACCCCAAACTAGTTTCAGATGTGAGCAACAAAAATGGCCAGGAATGTATGCAGATGTACAAGCAAAATGTCAGGTACTGTTCATCTGGTTTTTATCTCATTTTTATCTGATTGGATTTGATATTTATTTTTCATTTTAGGTTTTCCATATTTGTTCTGAAGGTGGCAAACAAGACAGTCTTCTTTGCCCCAATGGAACAATATTTCAACAGAAATATTTCACATGTGATTGGTGGTACAACGTTGCTTGTGCAGATTCGCCAAATTATTATTCACTTAACAGTGAATTAAACAAAGATGGTAAAGGGAGTGGACAATGGCAAAGTGGTGGTCCAGGCTCTTGGTCTTCACAAGGTTCTTATGGACCAGGTTTTTCTGCTCAAGGACCTCGTGGCCCATCATTCTCTGGCCAAGGTCCCCGAGGCCCAACTTTCTCTGCTCAAGGTTCACAAGGTCCCACCTTTTCTGGACAGGGACCTAGAGGACCAAGTTTTAATGCTCAAGGACCAAGAGGTCCAGGTTTTTCCTCTCATGGCTCTAAAGGCCCTAATTTCTCTTCTAAAGGCTCTTCCTATCGACCTTCTTCTGGTGGCTCTGGTGGATCTTCTTCTAGCTCTGGCCCTCGCGGACCTTCATACTCTGGTTCAGGACCTCGTGGACCAACATTTAGTGCACAAGGTCCACACGGCCCTACATTTACTGCACAAGGACCACAAGGCCCCACATTTACTGCCCAAGGACCACAAGGCCCCACATTTACTGCACAAGGACCACAAGGCCCTACTTTTAATGCTCAGGGACCTGTTGGACCCACATTTGACGCTAAGGGACCAGTAGGACCTACTTTTGATGCTAAGGGACCAGTAGGACCAACATTTAATGCACAGGGACCAGTAGGACCAACTTTCAATGCACAAGGACCTGTAGGACCAACTTTCAATGCCGAAGGACCTGTAGGACCAACATTCAGCGCCTCTGGGCCAGTAGGCCCAACTTTTAATGCAGAAGGCCCAGTAGGACCAACTTTTAATGCAGAAGGTCCAGTAGGACCAACTTTCAATGCCGAAGGACCTGTAGGACCAACTTTCAGCGCCTCTGGACCTGTAGGGCCAACATTTAATGCAGAAGGACCAGTTGGGCCAACATTTAATGCAGAAGGACCAGTTGGGCCAACATTTAATGCTCAGGGTCCTCACGGACCCACCTTCAGTGCCAGTGGACCTGTCGGGCCCACAGTTGACGTAAAAGGCCCTTACGGACCAAGTGTAAGCGTCTCAGGACCTCAAGGACCAACTTTCAGCTCCTCAGGACCAGTTGGACCAACAGTGAATGTAGATGGCCCTTATGGACCTAGTGTAAGCTCGCAAGGTGGTTATGGCCCAAGTGTCAGTTCCCAAGGTCCATATGGTCCCAGCGGAAGCTCACAAGGTGGTTATGGTCCCACAGTCCATGTTAAAGTCCCTTCAACTGGTGGTTACGGATCTACTGGCCCGGTCCAAACTTCGTACCCAAGTTTTCCAACAAATTACCAACCAATTAAAACCTCAGGAGCTCCGGGTGCCCCAGGAGGCCCTGGTTATGGATCAGGCAACCGTCCAGCAATAGTTTATGAACCACCAACAACTCGCCGACCTCATTCTGGCGCACCAGGTGGCAGCAGCGGCTATGGAACCACAGTTCCAATTGTAGTTGCTGAAGAGGAAGAAGTTGCAGGAGCGGGATATTAAGGACTGTTAAGACAAACTGGAATTGATTTTTGTTTTTGTTTACTGTGATGTGAACGCATGCAGGCTATGCGGGTTTCTATGGGAATTGTATTTCAAAGTAGTTGTTTATTTTTGTTTTCTATTGTAAATTTTTGTAGTTATTTTAGTATATTCATTTCATCTCAATTTGTATATGTAATCTATTTTTAAAAATTTTGTTTTCATGCCATGCATGTTGATCTGATTGTGTAATAGAGAAATTTCAATATTGTATCTATCATCTTTATCTAATTTGTTCATTGATTATACATTTATAATTCCTGCCAATAAAATAACATAATTCATGTTTTAGAAAGGAAATCTTATTTCTTCCGCGTAAAACAGTGAATCAGTTGAATTTCAAAATAAATAATTTAAATCAGTGTTCTCAAAGTGTTCTCTGCAGAGCCATGGGGTTCCACGAGCTACCTCAAAGGGCTCCGCATATCTCCTAATGAAATTTTTAAACAATTATAGCTTTAAATCCCCTAAAAATAAAATTATAATAATTTACTGATGTGAAAAGTTTAGACTTTATTTAATTAATGAATTAAAAAAATCTCTAACGGTTAACTCAATACGGTTTAAGAATTTGTTAAAATCCAAAATCAGATTAAAACTGTTATGCTGTAACATGTATTCACAAGACTACCGTAAAAGTTACGGTATTCTTGTGAATTCGTGTATCATACCGAATTATATATTTTAATTCAGATCAAAACTCCTAGTTTACTGAATTTTTGTTGACTGCCAACACACAATTAGTGAACCACTAGGCTTCATGTAACCACTGATTTAGATCAAGACAGTAGCGACACATATTGTCACTATTCAACACTACAAAAGCTAAAAGATGTAACTTGGTCAAATAAAAGGTTTTAACCTATGTTTATCTGAGTTTCTAAATCTATTTTACCCATAGTAATTTCTAAAAATATAAATATTTCTAACTTCATCATTATAAAATTAACAGCCATGTTTTAGTCAATTTGTTTCTTATTGCTCAAAATATTTTTGGACATTCAAATACATTTATAAACTGTTAAATACACAAAGTGATCCAAGATATCTCATGATTTTGGAAACGCTGGTTATTAAGAAATAAAATTTATGATAAATCTTTAAGATACAACTTGTGTTCACTTTTACAATAGATTACTACATTATTTACATTTAATTCATCCTTCTTCCTCATACAAGAAACAAAGGTCATTATGAAATTAAGATCAAAACAAAGTAGAGCAATTATTATAAGATTAAATATTTTTTATTTGAATTTAACGACTTGCACTTTCATCAGATGGAATTCACATAAGGAATTGGATAATTAGGAAAATGTTTCCTAGATTTTTTACTGTTTTGTTTTGTTTTGTCTATCATCCAACCACACTTAAATTATAATAAGAAAAAAAAACAAAAACAAGAAAATAATAAATGTACACATAAATATTATAAATACAAATATAAATTTAAATAAATTCCCCAACAAATCAATATACTGTAAAATCAAAGACACATTTATTGAGCAAATAACTTGAAAAACAATCAAGATATTTGAAAATCTTTTAACCTAAAAAAAGATATATTGAAGATAGATATGTATAAATTATAATAAAAACCACAATATGCTTCAACCGTGTCTAATAAATTTCTTTGTAACTCAACAGCAAAGCACAGGGGCAGCTATTTTATTACAAAAATTCAACAAACAAAGCAATTTATTTTTAAAAAAATTGAAATTATTTTTTCCTTTTTCTAATATTAAATTTTATATCTAAATCACCATAATTCACCATAAAAATTCAAGATATAGAAAATTCGAGTTGCAGAAAAAACTACAAAATGAGTAAAATAATGCTTTCATATGAATTTATGGATAAACATACAACATATATAACCAAAAAAAAATTCTGAATAGCAAACATTATTATTTCTTTAAATAGTCAGTGATTTATAATTGTTGTACATTAAAAAATTGACTATCCACAAAGTTCTCTAAAGTTGTTAACGTGCGATACACTTCATCCCTTTAGAACACAAATATTCGCTACACTTGCTTAAAAAATGACGCACTACCTCGAAAAATTAATTTAGGAAGTTCAGTTTTCAAAATTCCCAACTTTTACTTGGATTTATAGAGAAATTCGAGCTGTAGAAACAATTTTTTTATATAAAATGCAATCTTGACGCAAAAACTTTTGAAAAATTCGAGATACAGAAAAATTCGAGTTATAGAAGTTCAACTGAATTTATAGGTTATTAGCATTCATTTACATTTGATTTAATCTCTAATTGACAAGGACATTGCAAATTAGACCTAAAACTAAAAGCTAAAAGAAATTCCCACATATCAGCAATAGATAAATAAAGAAAACAATCTTAATTAATCTTAATGTGTTTCCTTCCCTCGCTTCTGGTGTTCACCCACTTTTACCAGAGTTAATCTCGCGCAATTATCAACATTTATTCTTTCCCAACTTTTTCTGTTTTGTCATCGTTTAGATTAATAACGACAATTTACTACCGGAAGGAAGCGAAATGAGGAGTAACAATAGGCCACAAATTTTCCTTAATGCTACACCTAAATCTTTGCATAAAAAAATATTAAAAAAGAAAAAAAAAATACTAATATTTCAACTTTCAAACATCCTTGTGTGTGGGATGTAGAACTCAACTTAATTTTTACTTCTATAATTTTTTTTCTTTTCTTTTCTTCCAATGTTCAAGTTTGACCAATTTCCTTAATCATGTGTATCCACTTTCTGTTAGGAAACAAGATGATGAGGGAGTTTCCAGTAGATGCCATCATTTCCAGGACAAGCCTAATTTTTCATACTAACAAAGGAATGTTACATTAGCTTGGAATTGTTCCACGTTTTATATTTTACTTTCAATTCAAATATATTTCTTTGAAAAGAAATTGTGTTCTAATGATAATTTATTCATGAATTGCATGAATCTAATCAAATTGCATGACCAACTTGCATAAATATTCATTCACCTTCATAAAGGTAAAAGTAAAAGGGCAATTTTGTGTGAAAATTCGAATAAACTTTCAGTTAATTAATTTAAATACAATCACACAATAAAAATAAGCTTAGAATTTAAAATATTTGATAAATATTTAAAAAATGTAATAAAAATTTAATTAAAAAAATTCAAAATTTTTATTAAAATTTAATTAAAAAAATTCAAAACATTTTAAAATTTAATAAACATTTAATTAAAAAAATTCAAAATATTATTTTTTTCTCACTTCATAAGAACCAGAAGAGATAAAAATAATAAAATTGTTTAAATCTCAAATTTATCACTTTACAATTCCCAAAAAAATTAATTACAGATCATCTTGACACTAATTAAAGGTATGACTCTTCCTCTGTCTCACCACGATTTAAGTCAAAGATAATACATTTTAATTTTTTTACTCCAACATCCATTCATATCTCAACTTCTTGAGAAACATTGACGTCACTCACAATGCCCTAAGCCAGTTTGACTGACAAAATGGCTCGCAGTTCTTCCGTTGAACGACCTACAGACCCAAATGTTGCTTCTTTCGCTCCGCCCTCTTCTGTGCATCACACACAATTACAGCAGACACGTGGGTATCTCATTATTTAAACCGAAAAGTTCGTCAATGGACGAAATTTAAATCCTAACACTGGAACAGAGAGCATCTATACAATGCATTATTGAGGTAAGAAGTGAAATTTTATTTACATTTTTATTTTCATTATTATTTTCAATTCTCATCATTTCATAATTTCATAAAAATATCTTATGAATTCAAGTAGAGTTTGAATTAATTTTTCAACCTTTAATAATTAATTATTTGTATTTATAGTAAATTACAGTTCAGTGATAGTGCATTAAAAAGGTGAATAACATTGAAGCAATGTTTAATCAATATTCAGCATCAATTTCACCTATATTTCACACATTGAAACGAATTGTTAGTGTAAATGAGATGCTATATAGAGAATCTTGACCTTAGATATAATATCATTCAATCCTATTGGCAATTAAATGGCTCATAAATTTAAGTCATTGGCATTACTCAAACTTTAATACAAGTGCTGCTTCTTTCACTTTTAAAACCAGTCATAAAGTGATGGTTCATAAATTTCAAAGTGAAAATATACATTTTTGTTTTTATTTCTAGTCCTAATGGTTCATCACTCAAATTCAATAAGTTTAAGAAATAGAAAAATGAAGAACTTGAATTTATCGCATCAACTTTTTTATATTGGTAAGTTTAATTAATTATTTTTTATCATTTATAGTTGGGATTAATATTTTTAAAAAAAAGTTAATGTACTAATTTATATGGCTACCTTGTTTAAAGTTTAAACTTAAAGGTCAAAGATTTGATTTACTTTTTTTTAATTTATATAAAATTCACATTCAAATGTGGATCCTCCCATCCGAATGGTCAGTTATCTGAAATTTTTCACTTCTTTACTCAGGTCAATAATCTTTTTCATTTTGACTTGTTTAAACAACCTTTTCTTTTTAAAAAAAAAAATTATTTAATATAAAATTTCAGATCAGATCTAAAATTTTACACATTTTCATTCAATTTTATTCCCTTTTTATTTAAATAAATAGGAAGTAAAAATAATCACATACAAAACACGTTTCATAAATGCAATATAAACGTGAAATAATGCAAATTATCATCAATTTGCAATAAATGCAAACATTTTCATCAATGTTTTATCATTCCTCGTATCTAGTTTGACTGCTAATTACGTAAACAAGTTCTCATACCTTTGGTTAATTAACATTTTTTCTTTTTCTTTTTATATTTAAAAAAATATATTTTGGGAGTTTGACCACTTCGGGGTTCTCAGTCACACGCCAATCGTAAACGTCCCTTTAGATACGGAAATGTTTCACCTTAATCGCTTATGATCAACTGTTATTTAAAATCAGTGTCCTGGAACGGAAAAAGTAGAATACCAATGGGAACTTGAGAACCTCACTCCTTTAAGTGAGAACTTTATGTCCTCTATTTATATCTACATATATACCAGTAATTTAACAACATTCTACTTGACATAAATATTAAGTGGAAATTGTAAACAAACATAAAATTCACTGTAAATGGATACACACACATTTTTAATGAGTTTTATGTTTTGAATTTTTTTCATTTTTTTAAAGAGAAATTTTTTTTCGAAAAGTTATTCATATTTTTAACTTACTAGACAATTTTGGGAATTAATCCGTGAGAAATTTGCTTCAAGGATTTATGTAATCTTCAAATGAAGTTCAAATTTTTTCCATATTTTTTAACACTGCTTGAAAACTAAATAGGATTAAAAAATTTAAAGAAAAAATTAAAAAAGTGTTTAAAATTAGAAAATTCAGTGAAATGTTTTTTAATTTAAAAAATTCTTTCACTTTTAAATTACAAAACTAAAAAAAAAAAAACAGAAAAAAAATAAAAATTTAATTTAAAACTTCATTCCATTTTCATCACTTACCGCCATTTTTTTATCTGCAATAAAAACAAAAAAATCAAAACCACTGAACCACAAATTCCATTCAACATAAGTGCATCATTAACTGAATACATCATGTCTCTTTTAAACTGACAAGTACCAAAAGAAGTCCATTTTATGCCTTTGACCTCATTATATTGGTCACTCGACCGAATACATAGTCCTATTTTTAACTCCTTTTTTCTCTTTCATTACTCACAATAAATATCACTTTCAATTCATAAATCATTCTCTAAAAACCAAACAAACAACCACACAAAAAAATAATCTTATTTCATATGTATTTTTAGGGTTATTGCTCTTGCCCATCGTTATGTCCAGTCGTCAGATTAGCCAACGCCGCAAGGTGAAAAAAAATTCACATTTCCGCTTTGATTACTATTATTTTTTTTATTATAACCCTAAAAAAATTCTGCTTATTATTTACTAGTAATTTCTTTCCTTTAAAACAATCGCCCATTTCCTCTCAATTTTTTCTCCCATTGTATCCAATCGAGGAAATATTTATTTAATAATGTTTTCAGGAAACGAGTAAAATTGTTATTTATACTTTTCCCTCCCTTTAGGACTTCCCCACACTCTTTTACCCAGGAGCAAATCGACAATTGGTCACTTTAGCACCTCACGAAGTGCCTGTTTCAACTTCCTCTCCAATCAACAACAACAACATAGATCAACAAGATCAAATCTTAACTGCTCAACAAAACATTAATCAACAAAATTTGCGTATTAAAAATCTCCAACAGATTCAAGTTGACAATATTGAAGAACCCAATCAAAATCTCAATCAAAATCAAGTTCAGATTGTTTATATACGTCCTGGATCTGATCAATCATCCTCTTTATTTGATGTTGTCCAAGGATTCCAAGATAAACCGTTGGAATCACAAGAGAGTCAAACAGGATTTCGAAACGTGCAAGATTTACGACAAAATGGTAATGGTCAGCAGTTGTCAGTTGGAGCACGTCGTCGACCCCATATTTTGTCGACAAATGGCAACTCACCTAAAGCTCTCCGGCCTTATCCGATAAGGCTACGGTTGCAGGATTTAGTGAGCCCACCAGTGCAGTCCCAAGTGGAGCCAACGATCCAGTTTCAAGACTCTCCACAGCAGGTGGGGAATCAAGGTCAACAACCACAGTTTGTGAGTCCGACTTTCGAGGAACCGAGGATTAATGAGGAGCAATTTCAGCCTCAGCAAGTTGATTTTCAACAGTTTGAAACCCCTGAAGAATTAATTGTACCTCAAGAGTTTCAGCAGAATCCTAATGAATTTGATCAACAAAATCAACAAAATCATCAAAATCAACAAAATCATCAAAATCAACAAAATTTTAATAATCAGGATATTCATATAAATAATAATAATCAGTTTTTTCAAAATCAAAATCAACAATTTAATGAGCAACAACAATTTACTGATAATCAGAATCAACAACAACAACAATTTCCTGTTGAACTTTCACCTCCAATTGCTCAAAACCAAGAATTTTTTCCTCCTCAGCCAACAGCGTTTCCTCAAAATCAACAGTTTATTCCTTCACCACCCCCATTACCCACTCAAACGCCACCTCCAAAACTTCCCAGACTTCCTTGGAACATTCCACAACGACGTCCACATGCGTTGGATATTGATGATGGATCGAATCAACAATTTGATCCTTTATTCAACAACCAACAGCAACAAGCGTCGAATAATTTTCAACAGCAATTCCCTCAACATCCTCAACAATTTATTGAGAATGAAAATATTAATAATTTATCGAATGAGGGATTTGCTGGAGTGCAAATGGTGGATAATAATCAATTTAACCAAGATATTGGCACTACTTCCATTCCTTTATTGAATGATAATTCGTTAGATTCATTTTTTAGGTCATCAAAAACGAATTTTTCGTGCAAAAATCAACAATTTCCTGGATATTATGCTGATATTGAAGCCGGATGTCAGGTAAATAATTGTTATTATATTAATTAAATTTTATTGATGTAATTTAAATGTTTTAGATGTTCCATGTGTGTTATGCTGGAAGCCATTTTACTTTCCAATGTCCACCTGGAACTTTATTTGATCAAAAATATTTAGTTTGCAATTGGCCACGCGAAGTAAATTGTAATTTATCACCTGATTTTTACAATGTCAACTCAGTTTTTGTTGATGATAGATATCGATCTAAAAAATAATTATTTCATCGTTATTTTCGAAGTAATAATGAGAAAGCTGTAAATAATCCTTAAATTTAATCATGAAAGAGGCATTAAGCAATTAATTTTTATATTTAAAATGTTGCCATACCATTTTAAAATAATAATAATGATAAAAATAATTTTAAATTCGGTTTTATGCTTATTTCAATATATACGGTTAATTTATTGCATTTTCAACATTTTGTAATTTTTTTAACTTAATAAAAAAATTGTTTAAATCTTCAAAAATTTTCATTTGAAGATTTAATTTAATTTAATTTACAAATCCTTATTTCATTTCATAATTTTCTTAATTCTCATTAACAAATTTTCTGCAACTGGAGAAAATGTCAAGGCCCATTCATCATGAACAGTTTCTTGCAACATTCCATCCATTTTTTGTTGGTAACAAATATCCATCACAATGCCCTCATCTAAAATATTAAATTTAATTTTACGACTTTATGATTTGTATCACTTCGATGCATTAATTAATGCCAACTCACTCAACAAGTCTTCCAACAAATTTATAAGTTCAACAGCTTCAACATCGCCCAAGGTAAGTGTCACATTTTTCATATTTGTTGTATAGTTCCATAAAGCCTGACACACCATACTTGCAAGTTGCCAATCAGAGCAACCAAAATCTCGCAGAACATCAATTAGTCTGTAATAAATTATTTTAACATTTTAGAAATTATTTCAAGAGGAAAAATAATTTCATATTTCTTTTATACTTTCGTACTCCGCCTTCATTTTTCAATATTTCTCTTTTATCTTCATCCGCCATAAAGTTAATGAGTACACCGCACGAAGTGTAAACTAGTTCCTTATTGCGTGAATCCAATGTTGTTATCATCATGTCAAGTACTAGGTAAATTAATATTTCTTTTCTGTCCACTTCACTAATATTTGTCTACTAACCTTTCATTTTGGCAAGAAAATCACGAACTTTATGCGATCGCGTTAAATTGCCCAAAACTCTGGTCACTTCAAGCACCTCGTTGCAATTTTCTTTCAGTAAAATCGCAACTAAATCTTTAAAAAAAAGATAAAATTTTTATCGGATTTTAAATTTTCAAACATTCTGCCGGCAGCTTATCGTAGTTTATCATCTTTAGAGGCAAAATTGAATCTTCACCACTAATGCATCTGCCTCGCTCTATTACCTTAAAGGTCATTCACTCACTTTCAGTAATTTGAAGGATTTTTGCATCGCAATTTTCCTTTTCTACTGAATAAAATGATATGTTATTTAGTGTTGCTAAAGTGCTTAAAATCAACTCTTGATTTTCCGATTTGTTTTTTTCACCTGTAAATATACCCAACTTATTCTTATAACACTTCAAGTAAAAGTAAATACGATAAATATCCTTTACTTAAAATTGTTGAAATGTGATTGAAACATAACGGATTTGAGGCTACTCGCGGACCAACATCAGGATGAATGCTCATGTTGGCAACCACTCGAATTAACTGTTAGTGATGTTAGGATTTATATTACTTACATTTTATGATTAGAATAATTACCTACCTTAATAACAGCATCTTCCATCTCTAAATAAGTTACATCACCATCATCAGATGAGTTTGAAATGACTTCTTCAAGACTCAGATTTAAATATAGTTGCAATAAGCCCAAGAGTGTGTCGATGCTTTTGGGATGATCGTAAAGTAATTTTCTCGCTTTTTCATTTTTCGCAGTCAAATTTCCCAATGTAAACGCAAGTCTAATCATTAATTCCTGTAATGATATAATGTAAGTTTCACACATTTGTTGTATACAAGTTAGGATGTATCTTTAGCCTTTACAATTTTGGCGCAAAATGACACTCGCGCGATCTAGTGTGAGTTTGATATTTTCAAATACAAAAGTTTTTAAATAATCCTTAAGCTCGACAGTGCAAATTATGTCATAAAATAACGCTATAATTTTTCTATGCTGTGTTTTTAAAGGATTTTAGTCATTTTACTCACATCCGATTATGTTAGATTAAAAAAAATAATACTAGTCTGCATAGTAACCATCAGAGGGAGCACACATACTACTAATATCATACCAATGAATTTAAAGTAATTGAATTGTATATTCATTGGTAATAAGTATATTTGTGAGAATAATTGGTACTTGTCTGTTTGACAACCCTCCAAAATTTTAATTTTTATTTTACATCATAACTTTAAAATAAGTGACCTAATCATTAACCAGAACAAAAAATATCCATATATATAACATTTGAAGGTGCGTGTGTAGTAATGCATGGGTGAACAGTAATGCAAGACTAATTAGGGACCAATTTATGATGTAAATAATACATAACTAACACATAACTAACTACATCAATGTGTTAGTTACATGTTAGCTACGTCATAAATTGGTCCCTCATTAGTTTATGCTCAAAGAGCATAATAAAAAAGACAATGGGACACAGACATATATTAAACTCAGATATGTGTGAGTATATGTGTCGCCAATGTGTTAAAATATGTAGTCATAAAACAGACAAATACGGAATAATTTTATAAATAAAGTAGTAATTTTTACTTTTCTTCTGTGATATTTTTCTAAAACTGCCATTAAAGTTGGCAGTGATGATTCTTCATCCGTGACGACATTACAAATATCAGAATGAGTTGTTAATTTACTAAATAAAAAATAAATATTTTCTAATTCATTCCAGTGATAGTATTTAATAAAATTATACCTCAATATTCTTGAAACATTCATGACAACATCGACTTCGTCTTGAAAAAGTTCTAAACTGCAAAGTAAATGCGGAATTACACCAGAAGTTAAAAATGACTGTCTACTGGCGACGCCTTCTGCTAAGTTTCGAAGACATCCTGTCAACTAAAAATTAAAATTAAATTTGGGTTATTAATTCTAAGTTTGTAAAGCACAAAAGCTGCTTGCTTACTTGATATAAAACGTGAGAAATCTGTTCTGGTATTTTTGTTAATTTTTTCTTCTGGAACAAAAAATTCTCACATAATTAACTCTGTGTGTAATCTTTGAATACTTTACATACCTCTTCATTAATTATAGAAATTAATTTAGTGATTACATCTATACATCCAAGATTTGATAATTCTCTCATTAATGCTGCATTTATAGATAGAAATTTAAGAGCACCAACTCCATACACAAGCGCTTCTGAATCATCAATTGGATGCATGTCACTTATTGATTGCAGAAAAATTTCTAAAATAACAATTAAAAATCACACTGTAACAAAAATAACATAACAAAACTTCAGTAAACATTACCTAATAAATTATCTTCTAAAAACAATTGGTCGTTTCCATCATTTCTTGTAATTTTAAAAATTAATTTACAGAGAGTGGTTAAATTATTCCCTTTAACCTTCATCTAAAACAAGAATGTTATCTGTGAATTGTTATCTAAAAAGCACTTAAAATTATAGATAAAAATCAGTTTCGTACAGCAAGGATAATTCTTGCCAACTGCAACTGAAATTGTTGATTCTTAGTATCAAGAAGTTTGTACAATAATTTTAAAATCGATGCTCTATAAACACAATTCCTTCCAAGAAAATTCCCAGCTTCAAGTACACTGTACAATTGTCGAGCAACATCACAAAAAACTTCCTCATCTAAAATAATAATAATTAAAAAAATTTTTAAATAGAAAATTATTCAACAATTCACTTACTAATATCATCATTCGCTGGGAAAAATTCATCTAGCAAGGGAGTAACTTTAGTTTGATAATAAACGTAATCTTTATTTGATGCGATTATTTTATCTCTCTCTTCTAATTGTGTAGAACATAAAAAAAAAATCAATAAATTATCATAATATTAATAAATTTTATCACCTTTTGGCAGTATTGGTTCATTTGCATAACTTTGTCCTTCCAGTTTTTTACTATTTTTAGCTACGTCGCTTGAATTTGACCTATTTACATTTAGAATTCCATTAAAAAAGGATAATACAAATAATTTTTTAAAAATATCTTGTATAAACCTATTATATAAACACAATATTTCACCTACTAACACTTTAAAACTGCTAGTTCTTTGAGGTTTAATTTTATCATTTTTCTCCACTTCAGATTGATTTCCCAACTGCAAATCACAAATTACTTTTGTAGTCACAGGTTGCGAATGGCGTCTTCTACGTAATGCATCAACTGTAATACTCTCGGGCAGTATTATAGAGTAATCTAATAACGATTTTTATACAATTCTTATACTTATTCAATTAGAAAACAATAAAAAAAACATTACAATTCTCAAGTGAAAATCCCTTATCATTAGGAAGTGATGGCAATCTTGACCTTGCTGGAGGACAATTATCAGAACTTGTCCACACTTTCTATAGTTTAAAATAGCAAAATTATATTATTTCTTTCAATATTAAATTAAAATATGAATTATAAATTCTTACTGGTACTGGATTTTGATCTAACGGTTTCAATCGTACAGCAGATACAGGTCTCGAGTCACCAGATTCGTAATGAGAATCATCTAAGCTGAAATAACATAAAAACTTAATGCGAAAAACATTTCCCAAATCCCAATTGATTTGTTTCTTAGGAAATCCTTCAATTACATTAACACTGCAGTGAATCGATACAATTTGACAAGATAAAACACGCAGTTTATAACAGACAAACATATACAAATTAATCATGTTTGCTATTTTTTTATTTTTTAGAAATTCAATTTTTTAAATTTACCTAACTGCACTTGGAGGTCTCGATTTGAGTTTTACGTTATTTCCAAACAAACGTCGATCTTCTTCCTTCGGTGTGTATGGGCGTTTAGTATTCACTGCTCGAATTGTAGCTCTTGCTTCGTTTATTATTTCAGCACTTGTTTTACTTGTTGGTGGTACGGCATAAAAGGGTAAATCAGATGGTTTGGATTTTTTCAAATGATTTACTTTCATTCCACTCTCCTGCATTTTTTTTCCAACCTTGAGACGAAAATTAATATTATACGATATTATATTAAATTGTATTGATTGGTAGAAAGCTCCGTTACTATGGTAAAGTTTTCAATTTAAATGTAAACAAAACGAAAGTGCTAATGAGATGGCACATTTTGGTCAATAAAAATGTAGTTTCTCTACATTGCTACGAAATTGATACAGTATGTGTAATGATGGTAAAACAAACTAAGATTTACCTGGGATCGTAATTATTTTACGGCAAAAAGCATTTAGCAAACAACTCTAAGCGTAGGCAAAAATGTCCATAAAAGTGTAATCGATTAATGTATCTTATCATTTAAAAAGTATGTGATGCGACATCTAAAGACAAAAAATTTCAACTTTTAAATATGGAAAAAGAATTAAATCGGTATAAAATTAATAGTCCTAATATCAAACCGAGAGAAATAGCTTTAAATTTATGTCTAAAACAATAAAGTCGTTGCGAGTTTATACAATAAATTATATAACAATAACATTGTGATTGATACATTATGAAAAATAATATTTTTTGTCCTAAAAGCGTTATTTCTTTAATTCCTTGAAATAAAAATTAATGTTATTTTTTGAATACATTTG
>JAQFZN010001406.1:0-16165 GCA_034687075.1 Geophilus carpophagus
GCCTCTCCGGTTTTGATACAAACATAATAAAGACTGGTTGAAAGTGATTTCTTGCACATTTGATTTTTTTATTACTATTATTATTATACATCCAAACACTACAGTAATTAAAGTCAACAAACAGAATGATCGTTCATTCATTTTAACACTATAAATAGTTACAACAGTTACCACCAGGGGAAGATATAATGAACAATATTTTAATTTGTTTTAAATTTTTCCACATTATTTAAAAACTGCTGGAAACTAATTAAATATAAAAAAAATAAAAGATTTAAAAGATTTAGTTTAAAATAAAAGCTATAAAAATATACTACAAAATAAATTCGATACAGGGGTGCGCTGCTTTGAGATGGCAGTTCAACAGGCTATCGGTTGTCGGGTCAGAAGTGAAAGATCCATCCACAAAGTGATGGCGCCGACAGTAAAATGTTTGCTGGGACTGCAGTTTTTATTAAGCGTGATTTTGGTTGTTTTAGGAAACCAGTTGGACGAAAATGAGAGTGAATGTTACGACCGATTCGGTAAAGCAAAAAGGTGTATTCCAGAATTCGTAAATGCAGCATTTAATGTGCGGGTGGAGGCAACTAGTACTTGCGGGATTGGCACACCGATAGAATTTTGTGTACAAACAGGCGTGACAGCAGCACAGCAATATTGCGATATCTGCGATGCAAGGTATCCCAAAACATCACATGGACCAGAGTTTCTTACGGATTTTAATAATGAGGATAACTTAACATGGTGGCAAAGTGAAACATTATTACAAGCAAGAAATCGACTACCAGATACACATTCTGCCGGATTATTCATTCCCCTTAAAGTTAATCTAACTTTGAGTCTTGGTAAGAATATATTTGTTGATATAATTATTTCCAATTGTATGTTACATGTTTTTATACTTAAATTTTTCTTTTCTGCTGCCTTATCATCTATTTTGTTGAGTTTTTAAAAAACATTTATTATTTATCTCTTTTAAACATTATTTAACGATGCAGAAAATTTCAAATAACTGAAATCGGATGTGATTATAAAGTAAGCATGCAGATTACTTCCAGCAGACAGGATGAGTAATGACTCGCGAGTGGACATCCTAAATGAAGTATTAAGTCAGTTAATTTGCTATTATTCTTGAGAAATTTTATTATACTCATTAGATTATGATTTATTATTAATTTAGCAGCTAACTGACGATTTTTTTAAATTTTAAGTTCAATGAATTGAAAATGATTTGAAAATTTACTATTTTTTTTTAAAAATGTACATCTGAATTTTATTAAATTTTTTTAATTTCATAAACTTACTGGAAATTATTATTTAATAATTTGTGATTGAGATTTATAGTGTACTGGTTAGAAACTGCTATCATTTGATAAATGATAAAAGTTCATTAAGGTCTTTGCTACTATTTGCTTGATTAGCTATCTAATTATATTTTTAGCTCTTTTATTATTTTAAAAATGAAAGGAATAAAGAGGCCCCAACAGGTCCCATAATACCTTGCTCGAAAGCAGTGACGCTTCGACTTCTAAAAACTTCTAAAAATGTACAAAAACTTATATAATTATATAACAAATTAATTATTCATAGAAATCAGATTTAATTTAAGTGTTCACAAGAAAAAATGTGATTTGAATTCAAATTGCACTCATCGCTTGACTGTTGTATTGAGAACATTTTAGAAAACAAATTGAGCATTTTGTCACCGAAAACTCTTGATATGGCATCAAGAATTTTGCTTAATGAAGTCTATTGGACTTTGTGTTGAATATTCAGCACAAGATAAGACCATAGACCGAATGAAGCTCGTGGGAAATTAAAAAAAAATTATATATAAAAAAAGATATTATCAAGGGTCATATTCTTGACTGTTTTAATAAATAAAAATTATTTTTAACTAGAATTAAAAGTGATTGGTCAAAGATAGCTGGAATAGTTGAAATGAAACTAAAAGTGTAAACAAACTAGGTCGAAATTATAAATCTGGAAAAAATTTCACTATCTACTTTAAAGGAAATTAAATGTTTACAATGTGAATCATGTTTTGTTTAAATGTAGACTAGTGAGTAGTGGTTTAAGATTAGTTTAACTCAACCTAACATCCGATAAAGAGATATTTGTTTACCTATTTAGGAGTATGCTCGTATTCTTTTTTATAAATTTTATAATTTTGATTAATGAATATATCTTGAATGATAACTAAAATTTATTTTCACATTTGATATTTACGAACAATCACTCGTACTATAAATTATAACGATCAAATGAATTGAATTCGATTACACAGCTTCATTTTCTACAAATATTACATAATATTTGAAATATAATATGTCGTAATACGATCCAATTATGTGTTTTAAACCAGAAATTAACTTCCACGTTATTGTAACTCTAATCTACAATGGTGTGAATGTTAATGACCCTTTCATTTCCATTGGGAGAGAAGGGAATTATAGGTATTGGTAGTAAAAATTAATTTTTTATTAATGTTTAAATTTTTCGTTGTTTTCTTAATGTGTTGTGTATCACAGGTCAATCAATAAAACTTTGGGATTGTGGTTTTAACCTTTGAACAACATTTTTAGGTATTAAGTAACATTTTTGAATTAAGAGTTCAATGGTCTCGGCTGAGTATATGTTCGCAAACGAGCGCTAAAAAATTTGCCCTTTTATCAACAATTTTTACAGTTGAAGAGGCCCTCGTATTTTTTTAGGGAACTTTTGATTATTAAAGAGACCAGTTTATTATAATCTTCTTATGAAAAATATTTTAAAATGTTTTAATAATTTTTTATTTTTATATCAAGTGAAAATGTTTGTTATCTATTTATATTTTATTTGTTTTTCGGGATTTTTTTTAAAGATTTAAAAAGTAAAAATGCTTAAAAGCAAATAGATGAACGAAGATTAAATGAAAAGCGACTAATGAGTTAAGCAGACGTGAAATTGGATCATAAAAACAACAACAAAGAATCCCCACTTAAACTGAGAACTAAAGATGGAATGTTTATTCTCTACTTCCTGTCCCAAGAGAAATAATTTAGTGGAATAGTAACGGGTTTTATACTGTTTAAGATATGAAAATATAAAATTCATAATGGTGAATGTTTAAAATGCTAATTTTACGATTTTTTTTTCGTCTCGGCACAGGGCTGAATTGAGATTTTATGGGACCCTGGGTAGTAAAAATGTAGCGGCCTCTACATGTGAATACATGTGATAAAAATTTCTTCAAAAGTTTCCAGAATTTTTTTTTTAAATTTTACACTCTTTTCATGCAGGTTTCTAAAATTTTCATTTCTTATTTTGATTTTGATTGTAATGTTATCTATTTCTTAATTTATTATAACTTAAAAATTTTTTGGGAGGGGGGGATAATGGGGTTCTTGTTATTGATTTGGTTCTGGATCGGGGCCTGGTGAGCATCTTTTTAAGATAGCCCTGCTTTGACAGGTTTATTAATTAAGTTATTTTTTTAATCTATTATTTGTATTGTAAACAATTTTTTTAAACTTAAATTTTATTTCAGGTAAAAAATTCGATATAACATACGTACGATTAAAATTCTATTCACCAAGGCCTGAGAGTTTCGCAATATATAAAAGAACGGATGAAGATTCTGATTGGGTTCCATATCAATATTACAGGTTGGTGATCGGATAACATATATTTCAAGGATACTTAAAATTGATAAATTTTTTTTAATTTTATAAATTTTAGGTTTTATTTTTTATTTTTTTATATTATTCTTTATATTAATTTTTTTATTGAAAAATTTGAATTGCAGTGGTACTTGTCGAGATACTTACAGCCGGCCAGATTTATCACACGTGTTCACCGACGATGAAACTCAACCACTTTGTACATCAGATTATAGTGATATATCTCCTCTAACTGGGGGAAATGTAGCATTTAGTACTCTTGAAGGTCGACCATCTGCAAATAATTTTGAAAATAGTCAAATTCTACAGGTAAATTGAAAAATACGTTAGAAGAATATCAAGAGAATTTAAATGTTTTCTCCATTAAAGAGAAAAATTCGATGGTTAAAAATTTCACAAAATAAAATTTTCTGTTCGCACAAGGATTGTGGATATCTCCTAATACTAATATTTTCTTAGGAATGGGTAACGGCCACTGACATACGAATCACATTGGACAGGCTTAACATGTTCGGCGATGAAGTTTTTGGGGATCCTAAAGTTCTTCAATCTTATTTCTATGCAGTGTCTGACTTAGCTGTGGGTGGAAGGTATCTATAAACAAATTTAATTTAACTCAAAGTCACTTTTCCGATTTTATCTGATCTAAGGTTATTAAAGGGTTTTACTTTTTAAAAAAAGTTAGAGTATTATGTTTTATTTCAGATTGATGTCATTTGACGAGCAATTATTTTTTCTTGAATTTGGTACATTGTGTGGGTGTTGTTGTGTTGGGTGATGGAGGTTTTATTTTTTCATCTCAAGTTTGAACTTTTGATTTTCCCACAGTGAAGTAATATTTATTTCAATGTAGATGATATCATTTTTTTATTTATAAAACAAAATGACAGAAATTAAACAGTTGCTTTCTGATTGTAAGTAACTTGAATCTAATTTATTAAAATCTTTAAATATATATATATATATAATTTTTAGTTGGTTGTAGTAATAATTTTGTGATTAATTATTAATTGATAATAATTAACAAAATCGGAATTTGATTACGGGTTTCTTAAAAATGTTAATAATAACATTTTATTTACTTAATTCAATTAAAATTTGTTTTTTTAATAGATGCAAGTGTAATGGGCATGCTCGGCACTGCATCAATCCACATGGCGATCGTTTGTATTGCCAATGTGAACATAACACTGACGGTGTAGATTGTGAAAAATGTCTACCATTCTACAACGATAAACCTTGGAAGCCAGCTAATGGAACACATGCAAATATATGCGAACGTAGGTCTTTTACTTTTTCTTTGTTTATAATGTTATTAAAAATAAATCTTTTAAACCTTATCAAATTAATTATATTTAATTTGTAATTAATTTTTTAAGATAATAAAAGCAAAGAAAATTAACGTTGAAAATCCTATCAACTGATGTAAATTACTTATAATTTGATTGCTGCTTTTAGTATAAATAATTACAAAAAAATATTTATATTATAAATACTCACTGTTTGATAGATGCTATCAGTTATTGTTTCCATTTGTTTTCTGATTAAATTTGAACAACTTTTTAAAGGGAATGCACAATGGGTACATTGGGTCTCCATTTTAGTTATTAGCATATACTTTTTAAATGGGTTGCCCTTTTATGGTTTTAGGTGACAGGGTGTGGTTTCATGAATTAAAAACACCTGTTAAGAAATGAAACTATTATTATCGTTTTAAATGGATTAAAATTAATCATTTAAAGATATTCCATTTGTTTAATTAAATTAAAATTTTTATTTTTATTATTTTTTTATTGTTTAACAACCTGAGACAAAAAAATCAATTTATAAAATTTTTTGCAATTAGAATATCAGATTCATTTCCTTGTTTGGATCAGAGTGATGTTCAAGGTGTTTCTGTAACGCTCTCGATTTTGCACTATGGGAAAATCTATAACAAACATTTTAGTAGTTATTTTTGTGTTAATTATTTGTGTCAGTACATCAGTTGATAGAGAAGAACAATTTCAGAGACGATATAGCATTAATAGTAAGTATTATTACTATTAAATGAAATCTAATTAATTTTTGTTATAATAATTTTTTTGTGTTACATAAATTATTTAAGATAAAAAAATTTTTAAACTAAAGTTTTTCTTTACAAATTATTTTCAGCTTGCAATTGTTCGGGAAGATCGAATAGATGCGATTTCAACGCAACATTATTTCAATTGACCCATGGTCGTACAGGTGGTTACTGCAAAGATTGTGCAGGAGATTTTAGTGGGCCAAATTGTGAAGTGTGTCGTGCAAATTACTACCTGCGCTCAGATGGAATCTGTGTTTCATGTGAATGTAACGAAATTGGTGAGCAGATTAAAAATTTGGAGTAAAATTTTAAATTAATTATAATTTTGAATCTTGATTTAGGTTCCCATAATTTGCAATGTAATAGTTTTGGACAATGCCAATGCAAACCTGGCGTTACAGGAGAAAAATGTGATCGTTGCGAAGCAAATTATTACGATTTCAATTTTCAAGGTTGCAGGTATGAATAATCAAATTATCAATTTTATTGATACTATAGATTTTTATTATTTTTTAGGTCATGTAATTGTGATCATTCTGGTAGTCATGGTAATACACCGAATTGTGATACAGTTTACGGTATATGTTCATGCAAAGAAAATGTAGAGGGTCAACGATGTGAGAGGTAATTTTGTCGTTTTTAAGTGTTTTTAATTGCAATTCAATAATGATTTATCTTTTATTTAGTTGTAAACCTGGTTTTTTCAATTTGGATTCTGAGAATGAATTTGGTTGTACACCTTGTTTTTGCTACGGTCATTCATCTGTATGTCACAGTGCACCTGGTTATTCTAAATTTCAGATAGAAACTTTATTTAACCGAGGTAAAATTATTTTAAATTAATTTTATTATCCAACTAAATGATTTGACATTTTGTTTGCAGATGCTGAACAGTGGACTGCAAGAGATCAACATGATGCTACTGTATTGATGCAATATAACGCAAATGTGCAAAATATTGCAGTTTCGGCACCGATACATGGCACAGCTTATTTTGTAGCACCAAGTAACTAGGAATAATTTCGTGAAAAGAAAAATCAAATAATTAATTTCGAAATATTTATTTTCCAGAACAATTTTTAGGAGATCAGCGAGGTGCTTACAATCAGCACTTAATCTTTGATTTACGGATAAATCGAGATGGTCCAAGAGCTTCTGTTGAAGACATCGTTTTAGAAGGAGTTGGACTTCAAATAAGACAGCCAATATTTGGTCAAGGAAATCCATTGCCGAGTACACAGAATCAGGTAATTTATATTTGCGGTAATCTGTTGAAATTTTTAATCTAAAATTATTTTTATACTTTTCACAGCAATTTAAATTTCGATTGCATGAACATGCAAATTATGGTTGGAATCCAACTCTTTCAGCACGTGATTTTATGAGTGTGCTTTCTAACTTGACAGCGATAAGAATAAGGGCTACTTATAGTCAAGATGGTAATAGTTGGAATTATTTATTTTTTATTAAATGATAATGTTGATATTGTTAATTAGGTGTTGGCTTTTTGGATAATGTTAAACTGGAAACTACTCAACGTATTGGATATGGTAGTGAAGCAAAATGGATTGAAAGATGTACTTGTTCTGAGGGTTATTTAGGACAATTTTGTGAATCGTGCGCACCCGGTTTCCATCATGACCCACCTGGTGACGATCCATTCGCTCGATGTGTTCCATGTAGCTGTCACGGTCATGCAGATATTTGTGATGATGCAACTGGTAAAAAAATTGGTTTTTATTCATAAAGATTTAAAATTTGTTACAGTTATTTCTGAATATTTACAGGTCGTTGCGTTTGTCAACACAACACTGCTGGTGATCATTGTGAACGATGTGCACGAGGTTACTATGGAAATGCATTAACAGGCAGTAATAACGATTGTCAGCCCTGTCCATGTCCTAACAGAGGATCTTGCGTAGCTTTGGGCAATTACGAAATTGCTTGCCTCGAATGTCCAGAAGGCTACGGAGGTATGTTTAATTTTTCTTTTAGTATTTCAGCTTTGATTTAGGATTTATTTCTTTGGTTTTTAAGGACATCGATGTGATGTATGTACAGATGGTTATTTTGGTGATCCTAATGGTAGATATGGATTTCAAAGTCCATGCCAAAAGTGCGATTGTAATGCTAATGTGGATCCAAATGCTGTTGGATATTGTAACAAGTATAAATAATGAATAATTTTTTATTTTTAAAGTCAATTATAAACATTTAAAAAATGTGTGCGTTTTAAATTTCAGAACTACCGGTGAATGTGTTAAATGCATATACAACACTGCTGGGTCATATTGTGAGAAGTGCTTACCAGGCTTTTTTGGTGATGCTTTAGCGATTCCCAAAGGAGACTGCAAGCGTAAGAACTAATTCGATTTTTATATTTAATTTAAAAAAGAACAAGTATTCATTTATTATTTTTTTAATGTAGCTTGCAAATGTAATTATCTTGGAAGTCAAACCCACGGTTACGGTCCTGTTTATTGCGACAGCCTAACTGGACAATGCGAGTGCAAACCAAACGTTCGAGGATTTGAATGTGATGAATGCTTTGAAGGCTACTGGAATTTGAACAGCGGAACTGGGTGCGAGCCGTGTAATTGTGATTCTACTGGCTCTACAAATCATACATGTGATGTCAACACAGGCCAATGTATATGCAAACCAGGAGTTACAGGTCGCCACTGTGATCAGTGCGCAACTTATCATTTTGCATTTTCATCTAAGGGATGCACTGGTATATTTAGTGACATAAATCTAATAATTTGACTCATATTAATTGCTTTACATTCATTGACAGCTTGTGAGTGTGATCCCGTTGGTTCACTGTCGCTCCAATGTGAGGATAACAGTGGGCAGTGTCAATGTAGGGAATTTGTAGAGGGTCGACGATGTGATAGATGCAAAGAAAATCGATTCGATAAACACGCTGGGTGCATAAGTAAGTGCTGTTTGCTTAATGTTATTATCATACCTAACTTAATTTCTATTGTTTTTTTACAGAATGTCCAGATTGCTACAACCTTGTTCAAGATTCCGTGGATAATCATAGAGCGAAATTATACGAACTGAAAAAACTTTTAGAAGATATTGAAAAGAATCCTGAAATAATTATAGACTTAGACTTCGATCGAAAAATGAAGGAGGTTATGCATCGTATTGATGTGTTGTTAGAAGATGCTGAACGTGCAGGAGGTCGTATTTCTTAGGTTTAGAATTTGACAATAGAAACTAAAGATTTTTGTACAATTATAAAGGCGGTGATAAAAATCTGATCAAACGAATTGATGAGCTTCATAATCGATTAAAACCACTTAAGGAAACACTCGAACAAATTACTGATAAAGTTGATTTTGCAAGTTTAAGATCTAAAGAAGGCGTAAGAAACATTACAACAGCAGAGGAGGTAATTGAGAGAATTAGTGAGGCTCTGAAGAATGCGCAGCGAAATGTGCGAGAAGATGGTGCAATTGCATTAGAAAAAGCAAAAGAGAGATCAGAAAAATTTGGACAGCAGTCAGATAGAATGTCTGAAATTGCTAGCGAAGCGCGTCAAGAAGCTGATAGGTGAGTTATGGAGTTAACTGTAAAGAGATGTTAACTGGAAAAATTGTACTTGCTTACAGACAAGAAGCAGAGGCGATCAACATTGATATAGTTGCTAAACAAGCATTAAATACATCTCAAGAAGCATTTAGAATAGCAAATGATGCCCTTGCACAACAGCGTGCAACTGGAGGAGACATTTATAAGTTGAGACAAGAGTAAGTTTATATTGTGATAATCTTATCGCTTTCCGAATAAATGAGATAATTTGATATTTGAATTTAGTTTAGTGGAAACTAACAAGTTGATGCGCCAAACAAAAGAAATGGCTAAGGATGCTCTGGAAAAAGCAACAACTGCTTACGATGAGGCACTTAGTGTGTATACCGATGCTCAAGGTTTGATATTGCCGGATAATGATGTAGAATTAATGAAGAAAACTGCAAGCGAAATTACGGAAGAAGTATGTTTATCTTTATTAAGGTTTATAAATTTCACAAGAGTTTATAACTGTGAATACATTAATTTTTAGGCAAAAATTATTCAAGCGGAAGCAGATAGATTATTAGAAAAAAATAGAGAAGGAATTGCCATTTTAAAGAGAGAGATGGAAGAAGCTGAACAATTGCTTGCAAGTGGAGAAGATCAGCAGCGAGTAAATAATGATAATATTCTTATTTTAAGTATATGCATTTATTTGAATTTGTGTTCAGATAACTGATGGATTGTTGGCTCAAGTGGATGCTGCTTTAGAAATAGCAGAAAAGGCAGTTAAGGATGGTGATGAATTACTTATAAAGGCGAACGAAACATTGCAGCTTCTACTAAGTAAATATACATTGACATTAAATTTTGAAATTTTTTATTTATTTGTATTTTGTTATTTTTAAGAATTTGATACAATTGTACAAGAGAGTAAACTACAAGCTAAAGAAGCTTTGAACAAGATTCCAGAAATAGAAGCACTCATACGACAAGCAGAAGAAAAAACACAAAAAGCAAAAGGTTCTTTAACTAGTGCTCAAAAGGATGCATCTGCTGCACTGGAAATTGCTCTTCAAGCTCTGCGCATTGCAGAACAGGCTTCTAAAGTAACTTTTAAAATTGGTTTAAAATAAACGCAATAAAAGCTTACTACATATTAAATTTTAGGATGCTACAAAAATAAGAAAAGAAGCAGAGGAAACGAAAGCAATGGCGAATGCTTTGAGAGATCTTGCTGAGGAATTAGCGAAGAAAGTAGCTGAAACAACGGAACAACTGCAATCTCTAAATGAGCAAGCAGATGCTGATAAAATTCTAGCTGCACAAGTAAGTCGTACACAAACAATGCAATTTTCGAATGTATTTTGACAAATATATTTTGACTGTTATAGGCTTTAGGAGGTGCCAATGAAGCTAGACAAAGTGCTGATGAGGCTTCTCGTAAGGTGAAAGAATCATTAGCTGCTGTTAATGAAATTCTCAACATTCTCGGTAAGCTGCATTTAGTTGCTACTGTTACAATAATTATATGTTTTAAATTTTCTATTGCAGCCCAAGTAGATGACATAGATGCAAATCAACTGAACGATTTAGAAAGAAAATTGCAAGCAGCTGAAAATGAATTGAAAACTTCTGGAATTGAACAGCGTATGAAAGAATTAGAAGAAGCGAAATTGTTACAAGCCAAATGGGTTCGCGATTATGAAGAAGAAGTGAAAAAATTGCGAATCGAAGTGGCTAATATCAAAGTTATTAGCAGTTCATTGCCAAATAAATGCTATAAACGTGTACAATTGGAGCCTCCAGAAACAACTTAAAAAACATAACGAACAAATGGTTAAAGGTGAACAAAAACAAAAAAATCATATCTTAATTCAACTAATTGTGTAATTAATTTGGTTCCTAAAGCAAATTATTTTTGATAATTTAGGTAGTTCTATTAATTTTTTTATTTGTTTAGCAAGTTTTAAAAAATATATGATTATTTCGATTATAATTATAATTATTATATATTAGTTTTACCAATAGTTTTGGTATGGTCACTTAAGTTTAAATTGGTTTGTTGCAATAAGTTCATTGATTAGGAATGAAGTGTTACTTAAAAAAAGGAATTTAAGTAAGAGGCCTTTAAATTTATTCCTGAATGGTGCTATTTAAATAATACAAATATTTAATGCATTTTTATTTCCATTTCATATTTTATACAATTTTATTTACTTACTTAGAAAAAAATATAAGTACCGGTAGTTGATATTAAGAATTAGTTGTTAACTTAATTAACTTTGTTTTATTTCTCAGCAAAGTTGTGAGAAAAATGACGTTCCCGAGTTTGTTTTTAATTTTCATAAACATATATGTATATTTTTTAAAAATTTATTCTGTTAATTAATAAAACACGGAAATGCATCCGTGCTTTTGGTGCCATAAGGCAATGCTTTAGTTAATGATTTAATTTCATTATGACAAGTCAAACTAAAAATAGTATTGCAATTTTTCTTTTTTTTGTATAGTTTCTGTTGAATTAAACTTTTTTCCATGAAGAGTGAATGTTTTGTCTTGGGAAACAAAGAAACAAAATCAATTTGCAACGTTGGATATCAAAATACAATTGTATTTGTACAAACATTACTGCTGCGAAATAAATATCAAACTGTCTCAGTGACCAAACTTTTTAAATATTTTTTTTCTCCATAAGTAATAATAATTTTAGTAGATAAAATATACCATTCTGTAGTAAAAACATTCAGGAATTTAATACTAAAATTGAAAAAATTATAATTTTAATATTTAAAAAGTTACAGCATCATAATTGTGAAAGTAGCAAACATTGAGACAGTTTTGTCAGTCACTGTACATATATGACTACATGAAATCAACAAACTTTATATGGATTTACATATAAACATACATAATATAAACAAAAAAAATTCTGAATGGCAAACCTTATTTCTTTAAATAATCAGTAACTTTTGATTGTTGTACATTAAAAAATTGACTATTCACAAAGTTCTCTAAAGTCATTAACGCGTGATACACTTTGTCCGTAAATGTCTCTTTAAAACACAAATATTTGCTACAGTTGTTTAAAAAATAATGCACTTTCTCGAGAAATTTGAGTTTAGGAAGTTCAAAATCTTCAAAAATCCCAAATTTTACATGGAGTTATAGAAAACTTTGACTTAGAGAAATTCAAAATATACAGTAGAAACAATTTTTAATGTAAAATGTGATCTTGATGCAAAAAATTTCAAAAAATTCGAGATACAGAAAAATTTGACTTATAGAAGTTCAACTGTAAAAACATTCACAGTTTCAGTGAACACACTGTACTTACATAGATGATAATTCAAAGTTATTCACCAGCATGGTACACACCAACACCAAAAATGTCTGCATATCAGTCACAGTTTGCTTGGCCATCTGGGGTGGCTGTCATTACATATTCTAAAAATCAAGTTTTCCTCATAAATCAATTTCAATGAAAGCCATTCAAGCTGCTCAAGAAGGACTTCTTACTCATCAACTTATAGGCATATTAAAGAAGGTAAAAAATCACCTGTTCAAGATGACATTGAAATGAGGGCTCTTGAGAAATAAATAATGGAAGATGCTTTAAATAAACTTTAGTAAAGCCTAAATAAAATTTTTATTTTATGTGAAAAATTATTTTGAAAAATGTTTATAATACACTCATACCTCGCTTTAGGGGCCGTACTTAAAGAACGTTCGCCGGCAGGGGGGGTATGATGAAACCGTGACACCATGTGACGAAGGGGGGGGGGTCTATAACTTCCGTGACAGTAACGCCACATGGTCAATGTTTTTACGCGCAACATTTAAATAACACAATGGAATAAATACGTCATAGGCGTGACACGGGGGGGGGGGTATGGTTCATTGTGACATTAGCGTGACATGGGGGGTACCAAAAACTTGAGTTTAGCCGTTATGTTCTTTAAGTATGGCTCCTTACGGTCTAGATAAGTTCCAGAAAAGTTGGCCGTAAAGCGGAAAGCAGTATAACAAATTACTGTGTATACAGTGTTTTTTTTGGCCATATAACAAAAATTATGGGCCGTAAATCGAAAAAGTGCCATAATTAACAAAGGTTGTTAAAGCGAAATACCGTATAAAGAGCAGCCATATAGTGAGGTATGAGTGTATTTTATTTCTCTTTTGTTTTTGATTAAATAGAAAGTTTAAGACTGAGTACAAGGCTTTTTCAAACTACCTTCAAACTAATTTTTATTTCAGGAGGTGAAGAAATCCATTTAATTAAACATTTTTTTTCTACTTCAATAATTACAAGTCAGTTTGCAATCACCAAGAAATGTACTTGTAAGAAATTTCCAAACAAAAGAAGAAATACTCAATTATAGATTTATCAAACCAATTTTATCTACTAAGCTTAATACAACTGTAAGTTATAAAATATTATTTTATTGTTTTTATTAATACTATATTAATTATTAAAAAATTTATATTATTAGAGATTAAGAAAGAAGATAAAATTCAAATACATTCTATTCAAGAAACAGAGTGTGAAGTAATCCACTGCATCACAAAACCAAGAAATCGACCAAATTTAATCTCTTTATCAAGCTATCAAGCTACAACTCCTGGCAAAAAGTTTTCAAACATGCTGTTCCTATTTCAAAAATTTCTATGAGAATTTTGTTTAGAAATAAAAATAAATGGCATAAAATAAAAATATACATTTTATTTACTAACTATATCCCTGTATTAAAACATTTGAATTAAAAAACAAAAAAGCACAATAGAATAAATTTTAATGTAGTATTGAGTCACCTTTAGCCTGAATAATTGCCTTAATATGGTGAAGCATTGTTTCTACAAGGTGTTTGCACAGTATATCTTCAATTTGAGCCCAGCAAACGATGACTGCATTTATCAGTTCCTCCTTGTTTGTTGGTAATATTTTTTTACAAGAATTTTTAATTTCCACCACAGATTTTCTATTGGGTTTAAATCTGGGATGTTGTCAGGCCAGGACAATGATTTAATTACCCTTAATTTCAAAAACAACTTGATTTTTTTTTGCATAGTTGCAAGATGTATTATCATCTTTAAAGATAATATCAAAGTCACTCTACTGTTCCTCAATGTTTGGAATAAAAACCATTCTAAAATTTCTTTATAACACTCAGAATTAATTGTGCTCTTAATAATGTACATTTTTCCTGTTTCTTCATAAGACTTGTAGGGTTTTTAGTTTTAAATAACAAGCAGTCATTATTAAATTTTTCATTTGCACATTGCCATATAAATTTCCCTGGACCATCATCACAACCAAGACAAATTTAACAACTTCATTATTTGGTTTTGAAAGTCTTTGCTATAATTTAGTTTGGATGCATTACATGTTTTTTTCACTTATTTAACACAAAGCTTTTAATAATTGATAGAATGAGTGTGTTCATTATCCCTTTTAATAAATTGATTAATGCATTCAAATTATTTTGCTTTTAATTAAATTTCTATTCAAATGTTCTAATACTTTTTTTCCAAGCAAACTGATGTTCTAAAACTTATTTCCACAACAGGTTGTACAAAAGATTTTTTTCTGATCAAGTTATTGGGCTAATTTTGCTCAAATTTGGCACAAAAACAGTGATATAGTTAGTAAATGAAATGTATATTTTTATTTTATGCCATTTATTTTTATTTTATGAGCAAAATACTTACAAACAGATTTCTAAAATAGGAATAACATGTTCAAAAACTTTTTGCCAGGGGTTGTAATTCCTGCCTCACTTACTCTCTTAGTAGAGATCCAGGTGTTGTGAGCATTTTTGATGCAAATAACTTGGTAAGTTATTACATTTATTACAATTTACTTAAAAATAATAAAATTATAAATTTATTACAAAACTTATTTACAAGCTAATAAGACATGTAGCTGCTTTAAGTTTCAACCCAACTGAAACTCTAATTGCTACAGCATCAGCAAAAGATTCAATTTAAAGTTAAAAAGAAATTAACATCTTTATTTAAAACATTAACCTTAATTTTAAGGAACCACAATCAGAGTCTTTCAGGTTAAACAAAATAGCACTTGTATAGAATTTATCTATGATATAAAGTAATTTAAAACCAAATTAAAAGATTTACTCAGAAAGTAAAATAATTACAATCTTTTAGTTTGTTTATTAGATTCATCAACATTCAATCAGTGTACTTCAGTGTGGATTCAAGATTCCTTATTGTTTTTAGTGATAGTGAAACAATCTACATATTTAGAATAATGTTTGCACAAGCTGAAGAATGGTTGCAATATTTTGGTTTGAATCAATACACTTAGATAAAGCAATAACAGAGCTTTTTTCACTGCCCAATTACCAGCTTTAGGATGTAAAAACACTTGTATATTAAAAGTAGGTATTAATCAAATATCATTATTATCAAAATAAATGCAATTGTT
Organism: Geophilus carpophagus; assembly: GCA_034687075.1. Lineage (NCBI taxonomy): Eukaryota > Metazoa > Arthropoda > Chilopoda > Geophilomorpha > Geophilidae > Geophilus > Geophilus carpophagus. Next base: position 15,701 of record JAQFZN010001406.1, read on the forward strand.
ATGTACATTTTATTAGACTTCAAAATACTCCATGTCTTCTGGTTTCATCAACTGATGGATTTGTATATTTTTACAATATAAAATTAAACCATTGTGGAAAATGCAATTTTGTAAAGCAGCTCAGATAATACCAACACAGATAAGTTATTTCCAACATCAGATAATCTGTTTGTTAATAGATTAGAAAATCTTTATAAAAATTAATGAAACAATTACATGGTACACAATTGTAATGAATAAATCAAAAATTGTTAATATTTTGAAGACAAGAACAATTTTTTAATATTTACTATTAACTTTGATTTTATTTTTAATGTATATATATAAATATAAATTTTTATTTTAGTTCTAATTTCAAAATTACTTACTTTTAGTAAATTTTTATATTTTAGTCTTTATATACAGTAGAACTTCCATAACTCGAATTTTTCTGTTTCTCAAATTTTTCAAAAATTTCTGCAAACA
>JAQFZN010001407.1:0-16164 GCA_034687075.1 Geophilus carpophagus
TTAATCGATTATTTAATCACGGATTTTATTATACCACTCCCAATGGCTTCCTCAGTAAGTACGTTGCCGCATATGCCACCCAACCGGTCAAGAAGACTAAAATTTGTCTCTTGCGGAGAGAATTCATAAGAAAATTCTGTATATCTCTTAACAATGAACGAATACTATCAATAAGCATAACAAATTGATAACTATATAAAGCTATACACTTGAAATCAAATAAAAAAGTAACATATTCGAGTGGCGACATCTAACGGTGATGATAAAGTACGAGTTTAGCGGTGAATTCTGAAACGATACCTTCCATCTCGGTGTTTTGTTTACATTTGTGTAAATGTTGCCTCGGAGATTGAATTTGAATCTTTCGGTATTTTTTGCTACTCTTTTAACGACACTTGTTAGCACAGAAGAAAGTTGCAGCATAAATCCACAGTCTACGTGCAATTTAAATAGCGACGATGGAATTAAAAAATATAAAACCGGTCAGATCAATGTCTTTTATTGTTTTTATTGAATTTATTTAATACTTATTATTTTATAGATTCAAATTGGAGCAATTACTTGAAAGAAATAGAATCTGCATGGGCAAATTACAAACCCTGTGAACACCGTAATTGCACTTGCTTCGAAAAGTAAATGGTGACGACGAAGTTTGAAACGAGTAAAAATTAAAAGTTTGATGTTTTTAATTACAGAATCATCGAAGATGATCTTTCACCATGGCATCAACATGGCATCCAAAAAAAAATGATAGAAGAAGCGAAGCAATTTGGAACATTCTATCAAATTATTAATCATAAATTGTATAGACAAAAGGATTGCCTGTTTCCATTTAGGTAATTACACATTTTTACTTGTTGAATTTTTTTTTAGAATTTAAAAAAAACAACTTATCGTTAGATGTAGCGGAGTTGAACATTTTCTATTGGAAATAATCGACGAATTACCCGACACTGAACTCGTACTTAACACGAGGGATTGGCCTCAAAGCCCTAAACGGTGGAAACAATTACCAATTTTTTCATTCAGTAAGGTATTTTTCTCTCGTATATGAGTAATAAGATTTGTTTCAAAAACTTGTTAACGAAATTACAGACAGTTGATTACTGGGATATATATTATCCAGCGTGGTCATTCTGGGAAGGAGGCCCCGCAATTTCTCTTTATCCAACCGGTTTAGGACGATGGGATGAGCATAGAAAATCTATATCAAAGTAGAAATAATTAATTTTGTTAAATAAAATAAAATAATAATCAACGAATATTTATTACGTAATTTAGTGCTGCAGAAAAATGGCCGTGGCCGAAAAAGACATCGAAAGCATTCTTTCGTGGTTCTCGAACGAGCGAAGAAAGAGATTCGTTAATATTACTCAGTAGAGCGAATCCTGAATTAGTAGATGCAAAATATACTAAAAACCAAGCATGGAAATCCGATGCAGTATGTTAATCATTTGAATTAGGTAAAAAAAATTGATGAAAATGGCGTTTTTCTTTTTGTAGGATACATTATACGACAAACCTGCGAGTGAAATATCGTTAGAAGATCATTGCCAGTATAAATATTTGTTCAATTTTCGTGGAGTAGCAGCTAGTTTTAGATTCAAGCATTTGTTTTTATGCAAATCGCTCGTTTTTCATGTAGGTGACGAATGGGGTGAATTTTTTTATCCTTTGATGAAACCTTGGGTGCATTACATTCCCGTTAAAAGCAGACACAAATCGAGTGATTTAGAGTAAGTTTAAGGTTTAGTTATATTCAACTTTATGAATTAAGTCATTTTTCTTATTTTTCAGGTCTTTATTACAATTTGCTCAAAACAATGATGCTAAAATGCAAAAAATTACACAAGAGTACGTATAAACAATCAGTTGCGTGATTTACGAGTTAATTATTATATTTTTCTTTTAAACAGAGGATTTAACTTTATTTGGACCCACGTAACGATGGAGAATGTTAGATGTTATTGGAATCAAATTATTAAAAGGTTTTCACAACTTCAAAATTATAAAATTTCACTCGATGCTAGTTTACATGAAATTAAACGTAAATAAAGAAAAAATAAGCCTAATTACTCACTTGACGAAACTCGTTACATTTATTTCGGATTAAGGTAAATAGAGTCATACAATAATTAATATTTATTTTATACACGCTTTCTTGGTAATACTGTTTTCATCCGTTCCCAGCCCGCCCACGTACGAATAAATTTAAAATTTAAATTTAAAAAGAAATAGAACAATGAAAATAAAACCTAAGAAATTAACATTCACAGCACCCAACATTTATTTATATTTACAATGATTACTTTTTATTGTACAATAAATAAAAAATTAAAAGACAAAACAATCAGCTGCCAAAAAAATTCGTTAAAATTTTTAAAATATCACTAATAAAATATGAAGACAAAATTTAAAATTTCCCATGATTCACCTCGAACTACAATAAATAATTCAAATTAAACGAGAATTTTTTAAACGTTCACTTAATACCGTGTAAACGAATTTGTATTGAGCCACAGTTTGAACTATAAGCATTCGCTGTTGCCTCAAACACGTGAGGATTTTCGGTACGTCAATTTTTTCGTTAAAATCGACACAATAAAGCATCAAGTCCGTCAAAATGGTTACTCCCGTCCTACCAACTCCCGCGCTACAATGCACAACCACGGGCGAATTGCTAACACGTTCATTTACAGTGCTTGTATGACGGCGTACTGAGTCGATCTCTTCCATAAAATCTATTAAACATTTCAATTTCTTGTTAAATTAGAAATTTCTTATTACAAAATTTGTAATTAACGTACGAAGAAATCCGTGAACATCGTCCGGACATCCATGATCAGGCCAATCAGTGTACTGTATGTGCCACACATCTCTCTGCTTCTTACTAGGCAAATGATCTAATGTAAGCAAACTCGTTGTGTAACTCGCCGATTTTGTACTAAATTTATGGTTCACTTGAAACTATAAAAACATTATTTTTATTATGGAATAAATTTTTAATTACTAATTGCTTTTTACCTCTTGGTAAGCAAGAGTCTGGTTATCTGTAGGCCAATAAGCAAAACATTTACTTCGGCCTTGTTCCTGCAATTCAGTCAGCATTACAATCATTTGCGATTGTTGTTCCCACACCATCTGCCAGAAATCACCAACAGTATGCGCCAATGGGCCTTGAGCAGCAATGTAAAAATGCTGCCGATTTCCAACAGTCACCTTTAATAAAATAATACAAATTAATATAATTTAAAACGAAAAATAACAAGTAAATAAAATAAAACTAACAGAAATATGCGATGCATTGATATAACCAGTTTTATTTTCTTTTGTTGGTGAAAGACGAACTCGATTATCCTCGTATGGAAGCACATCTTTGAATCGATTTCTCGATGAATTCTCCAAAATAAGAGCGGTAGAATAATCAGCATTAACTCGTTTTTTCAAGATTTGTTCAAATTCTTTAAACACTAAACCTTCGGGTAACTGATTTTCAACAACAGGTCGCTACAAAAACAAATTAGTTAACATTACAAAAACAATTTTTTCGAACTAAAATTTCTTACATTCGATTCTTTAGGAATTCGCAATTCTTCCTTACTCCGTTTCGTAACATTAGGCCGAGATAAAGTTAACCCATTCATAGCCGCAACCATCATGGGTCCACAATTACTTTCAACTAACGAAACCTTTCTCTTTCTGTCCGAATAATTATCATCGGATTCTGACGACGACGACGACGACGACGAATGTCCCCCTTTCACAGCTTCCAACGACGAACTCACGCTCGCCGGATCAGATCCAGTCGCCATGTAACTAACTTTGTTCCTTGGCAACGGAACCGGTTCTTTCGAACACCCGTTTTCGTGACTAGAATCGACATCATCAACTTGATTAGTATAAATAGTCGAATGTCCATGAAATTGTTCGTAAACATCTTCCAAAATGGCTTTTCGTGAAATTCCATTCTGTTTCGCTAAGACGGTTGCTTTCGGCTGATTTGTCGTTATCACGTTCAAACTGTTGCTGTTTTGCAAATTGCTAACCATCGTCTGACTCGCGAGATCGGGTGCGCTCGATCTTTGATTGTACGGATAAGGCGGTGGGGGTTTGAACTGATTGTGAAGAATCATCAACGATTCCGCATCGGGCACAAGCAACCCTTGGGTAGTAAGTTCGGGAGTACTATACGTATGCATCGGTGGAAGCATTAAATTCGAAACGGGAGTTAATCTGTCGACAGTCCGATGCGGAACATCGTTGCTGCTATTAATTTCCGCGTGTGTCAACAGGTGATTGACCAAATACGGCGACGTGCCGGTTGCGTCTAAATTAGTAAGATCGGTGAAATTCTTGTAATGATAATAACTTTTAATCGGTAAAAATTTCTGCTGCATCGGATCGTGTTGTGCAAACGCCATTCCTCCCAAGTCTCGAGAGTATCCGTGAATGCCGTTCAGGCTGCCCAAACTCGTACTGTGGTTGCCGTATTTGCGTTGAACTGCCGTTTCGTAATCGGGTGCAGGTCGATACGAAGGAAGTAACGCTCTTAAATGTGGGTTACTCGATCGACCCGATGGAATACTTAAATTCGACGCCGAATTGAAATTCTGTACAAAATTGGTGTTTGATCTGCCGAGGGAATTAATGCTGTAAATGCTGCCATCGTGCAAAACTGTATTAAGATGAGAACCGGATGGGGATGGGTATGGGTATAAATAATCTTCGTAAAGAGCAGCATCAGATTGAGAAAATGGTATTCGAATTTCCTCTAAAAAATGAAGATTAAGTATGAGAAATATTGTATGTAACACAAATTGTATTTAAATATTGTTACCAGCAGATTGCCGCCTTTCTTGATAGACATTGCTAATGGAGCCTTTCTGAAAGTTGTAATTCAACGTGTGAGTAATTGAAATTTTGTTTCAAAACGTAAAAAATTATGGTACTTACTAGTCTTTGTGAGTTTTCGAATTGAGTGAGTATCTGCTGAGTGTCGCTGTAAATGAAATGCTTCGAATTAGACTTTTTACTTATTAATTTATACAAAAATCATTCTAAAACATACGTTGATTTTACTGTGTATTTATCAAACTCGATATTGTTTTCGCTATTTGCTGACCTGAAAAAATGAACGAAACAAAAATTAATATTTTTTCAAAATAATCAAAAGTTAAAATTTACAATTCAACTTTTCCTTTAGTATAAAAGTCAAGCTTCAAAAGGCACAGTTTCCATAAATATTTTGTTACATCAGTATCGTCCTGTTAAAAAAATAATATATTTTATTACAAATCAAATAAATTTTAAAAAAAGAACAAATAGAAACACTAACTAGTTGAAACTGAAGCATTTGGCCTATATTACCACATTCCAGTATTAAGTTTCGTTTATGAAATGAAATATTACTAATTTCCTTCCAACTAAAACAAAAAAATTTTAAATTATTCAACTAAAATTATTTCTATAAATTCTCGAGTCACCTAATAGCAGTCGACTGTTGACTCAAAGAAACTTGAATATGAATTCCGCTCGTAGCGAGTGATAATTGTACATCTAATCCAGAATCATCCTTAATAAATCAAATTAAAACTCATCAATTTACAATTTTTATATATATATACAACAAAAAAATCAAACCTTAGCTGCAAATGTTTCTTGGCCGTATCCTTCCAATTGCTGCGTTTTAATAATATAATAAATTTCTGCTGCCGTTTGAGACAAACCCGTCAAGTTACGATGTGATAAAACTACTTTTTCAGTAAGACTTTCCAGTAACACTTCGTCATTAATCATATACTAAAAATAATACAAACGTAAATAAACTCAATTTTCATTTCAATAAAATAAAACACGATATAATAATTTACTTTTGGAAGAAGAAGAAAACCCTTCAAATATTCAGCAGTATGCCTTTCGGGATCGTGATCACCAAATTCAGCTGCAAAAATATAAAAATATTTATTTTCTTCTATTTTTTAAACATTTAAACAATCTATACGAACCTTGTAAACTATAACTTGCAAGTTGAACAGCTTGTTCTTGATTAGCCGGTAATCGACCGTTTATTATATCAGATTTAAGTTGTAAAAAATATTGATACCTTTTCAAATAAATAAATTATTAATAAATAACAAATAACCGAACAATTGTTGATTAATAATTCACGAACCTTGTAACTTCATCTCTCAACCGATGTACATCATCTACATAAAACAGAACCCCCAAATACAAATAAGTTTCCTGAAGTGCAAATTTATCCAATTGCTTTTTCAATGGTTTATCCAGTTCAACCCATTGATATTTAAGTCGTTTAGACGCAAAGCGCAATCCAAAATATTCGACCTGAAATCAGAAAAGAAAAAAACATCAAAATAATCATTCAACTACACTTCCTGTATACAACCAAATATCTAAAGTATTGAATGAAACACACCCATCCTGCCACCATAAATAATATTAACAAACAAAGATTATTTGTTCAAAGATTAGAAAAATACAAACCTGTTGTAAACCCAATCTTTGACACACGTTGTTGAGACAATCTTGTCCGATGCTGTCCGACGTAAGTGTGCATTCCACCACAGTGTTATCGAGCAATTCGACAGAAATAATGAAGACATTTTTCGAGACTACATTGTACTGACGAGTTTTCTTCAATTTTAATTTGAATGGCATTTGGAAAATGCGAGGGTGGGGTCCTTCGAGTCTCCACCTACGATCGACGTTGTTATTATACAAATAAATTCACTTTGTTTTTACCAAAACGAGTTTAATTTTACGGGTATTTATGCTGCACTGTAGTGTCACATTATGAGCACGATAAATCTGCAGAAGAATAAGAGATAAATTTAGATTTGATAATTTTAGAATTTAATCGATCGCAACTACAATAAATGTCATATGTAAGTTTCATTAAAATGACTAGTTATAATCTGATTGCTGTATAAATTAATCGTGTTTAATACGTTACCGAGTGATGTAAACATAGTGCGACGGAAAAAGTTCATACATCAACCGAAAGACGCCATTATGCCATGTCGTAAGTCATCAAAAATGTAACGAGCATTTCTATTGGTTGAGAGTTTTAATGTGAAATTCCGAGCAAGTTCCCAAAAACACGAATTTGGAACGTCATTTATATATAGTGACACAAATACTAAAATAATAACTATAATAATTTTTTCTGACATTTGAAAAATACGATTAAAATATTTTAATGTTTGGTACACAGCTTGTTCCGCCTCTGACAACAAAAATTAAAAACAATCTTTCAAATTAATAAATATAACAAAAAAAAGTTATTATTTTTCATTTTTTTAATATTTAAAATTTACATGTTTTCATTATACAGTATTTTGTGTGCAATTATCGATTAGCAACATAATTATACAAGCATTACATGTGTTGCCCGCCTTAATTTACGGTTATTTCATTTCCATAATGATTTTATCGATTACCAACATAATTTATATTTAATTGGTATATAACAGTTGTAATAAATTGTTGAACAAACATCGTTAAATTCCTTTCAAGAAAATTGGAAATGAGATCAGAATCAATGCTAATAATAATGGTTATAGCCAACACCAAACCGGTGTGTAAGAAAAGAACCCAACAAGATTGAAACTATACTGGGTACTTATGATCAAATTTCCTTCTTACCCGCCAAGAATCTCAATAACGATGAATTCAGCAACATTGAGAAGTCGTCGTTACTATTCGCATTCTATTCATTGTTCTTCAGTCACAAGATCATATCCTAGTAACAATTCAAATTTAAATTTCTATCAAAACTCGATAAACTTAACGGAATTTCATTTCTAGACGATGGCGGTCCAGTCGAATACATTTCGACCAAACAAAAGGCGGCGATTATTTTCAAGGATTTTACCAATCGTACAACTTTGCTCGGAGTTTCGCATTATCTACAAACAAAAAATATTCTTTGGTTAATTGCTTATCTTTGCTGTCTCGCCACTAGTATTGGCCAATCGTGGAACTCTGCAAATGATTTTTTCAAGTACATACCGATACGTAATGACGTCACGTTTAAAAATTATTTTATTTTATAACATTTTTTTACAGTAATAAAGGAACTCAGAACTATTTAATAACAAGTCGAGCAAAATTACCGTTTCCATCAGTTACGGTTTGTTCCTATGCTCTAATTAAAAAGAATTTCGACTTTTCAAAGATTAAAAATTACAACATCGACCTTAAAAATTTAGATAAATGTGATCAAAAGGATTCATCCGATGATGAAAACTGGGTGAGTAAAATGTTTTTATAGTTTTACTAATAATTATTATTATTTTTCATCTGTATTTGTACAAGATAGGATGCAATAAGACGAACCAACAACAAACTTCTCTTGATGTATTTGAGAAATTTGACCAATTCTCAGAGAACCAATTTGAGCATCGATTTTCCAAGTATGATAAAAGAGTGCACGTTCCGGGAACAAAATTGCTCATTCAAGTATGACATTTTACATCTTCTAGAAGAAATAAAATCAATATTAAATTATTTTTTCGTAACAGTGATCAAAGTAAATTCTTTTTCTTCAATAACCCGTATTATGGAAACTGTTTCACATTTAATCCTGCTTTTAACGATAGCGAAGGACTCGAAGTTGATCTGCGCACAAGTCAGTCAGAACTAGAAATAATAATAATTAATCATTAATTACTGTAATACCATAATACTATTATGGTAATACTATAGAATTAAGCATGACCTTTAAAATGAATACTTCGGACTACGTTAAAATCGACGACGATAGAATGAAAATTGGTTTAATGCTTCACATCCCAGGAACGGCGCCCGTTCTCGAATCTTCGTCAGTTGCCGATTTATATCCGGGTCAAAGTGTGGAGTTTATTTTAAGATTGGTCTGTGAAATAAAAAACACACAATTTTTGATTTAGTTAACGTATTGTATTTGTTTTCGACAGAGCGTTAAAACATTTGAACGTGGTTTATCGACGAAATGCATCGACCGTGATTCGTATCAACATCAGAGAGCGAGTAAATTTTATTTCAATTCAACTCCGTATTTATACGCTGTCGATGTATAAATTCATTTCAAATACAGAGAGTAATTAACTCAAAAACGGAAATAAATAAAATTCAAATTTTGCAGGCATGTATGAAATCGTGCGAACAAGAGCGAATTATTAACGGTTGTAATAAAATCGACGCCATTATGCCTGTTCAAGATGATGAATCGATGATTAATGGCGTGTTAATGCCACCATCGTTTAGTAAGCGATTTTTCGAAATATCACTTACTTTATCGTTTCATTTTCGCTTAATTCACAGCTGAATGTGAACATATCAACATGGACGGTTTGGATATGGAAAACTGCGGTTGTCGATTACCTTGCAAGTACGTGTAAACACACCATAAAGTATACATAAATATAAATTTAAATTTGGAAAAAAAAATTTCAGTTATATTCAATATACTATAAACTCGGACACAACAGTCTTTGCTGAAGTGATATTTTGAATTTATTTCCTACAGTTAAAGTGATTGTGACACGGTTTTTACTTTTGTTTAAAAAAATGTTTTTATATAAATTAAAATACAAGGAATACAATAGTATCTCTTTGGAATTTTTAATTTAATTCTAAGGCACTTAATTTTGACTCTAAAGTTACTACGTGACGTCAGTTGGGGGAGATCACACAATGTGCTCTTCTCCAACTGACGTCACAAATTTTCTCAAAATTCATTGCAACAAAAAAGTGAATGACATCACTTGGGGAGTTCTCCTCAAATGACGTCATTCACTTTTTTGAATCTTGCAGAATAAATGTGTAATAATAAACAAACATGAATAGATAGAATTTTTTGATTAATAAATATGAATTCATAACTATTAGTTACATTAGTATGCAAAAATTTCTTTTTTTGTGTCACAATTACTTTAATAAACTTATTAATATTTTTTTCTGTCACAGGAGTGCGCTAAACCGACACAAAATGCCTCGTTAAAAAAATTGTAAGAACAAAATAATTTAAAATAAAAAATTAATATTTTTTTCTCTATTTCCTTCCGTAATTAGAGATCGAATCAAATTTGCAATAAATTTTTTAACCTCGGTTGTAGAAGAAGTTATAGAAGTTCCAGAATATTCGGTACAAATTAGTAATAACAGTAATTATTGAATCATTTAAATTTTTTCTTTTTCAGTTAGCTCAATTTTTGGGCATTTTAGGCGGGAATTTGAGTTTATGGATCGGATTATGCGTAGTTTCGTTATTGGAAATTTTGGAATTGTTATGGAAACTTGTACGTATGTTAATACGGAATCGAAATTCGTCTCGTTTTAAATCCTTAAGAGCAAGAAGAAAGAAAATATCAACAAAGAGCTTACTCAACATTAAATTACCTACTTACACAAGTATTACAAACCTATTAAGATTTCACAAGAAATAAACTTTTTGTCGTTTTTTTTACTACTTTTATTCTGTATTATAATAATAATTGTATGTATGACTCGGTAACGTGCATTATGGGCCAATGTTGGTTCGAATAAAAACGAAATGGGTTAGTAAATCTTCTTCATCCTTCTAGCGGGTTTTCCTCGAGGAAATCACTTTCGATTTAATCGTCATTAAATATAACCTTCAAAAGAAATCCTCATCATGATTATAATGTTACGCCTTTATGATCAAAAATTCACCTTACAGTGTAATTCACGCCCTTGACATCCTGCCATAAAAAATATATCTTTACATTTCACTCAAAACTCAAACAGTACAGTAGTAATACTTTCACAGTTGGACTGTAAAAAGCAACTACCGTAAGTAAACTCATTGAAAATTTCTTTTTTTTTAAAAAAAATGAAAAAAAATGAATTTATTTATTTATTTATTTCTAGAAAATGAATTTATTACAAATGCTCCTTTTCTCAATAATGCCATACATTGCGTCACCACAATTTTCAAATTTTCCAGCAATTGGCAATCCACCCGTAACACCCCCGATTAATACAATACCCGGACAATTTCCCGGTGCATTTAACCCCCAAAGTAATAATATTTATCCTCAAAATCCTAATATGTTCCCACAAAATCCAAATTTCAACCCCCAAAATCCAATGGCAACCGGACAAGTAAATGCAAACACCGTTGCTTTTATGTTGACAAACGGTAACTCAAACAGCGGTACTCAACCAAGCAGAGGATTACCATTCACGTACCAAGTACGTAGTAGATAAACTTGCCTTATCTCAATTGTATTTTTCATTTTTTTTATTTTAGACATTAAGAGCAAATGCGTATGTGACATTGGGTACAGGTCTGTTAATAGTGACCGTGCCTGGAATTTATTTTTTAACTTTATCTGCTCAAGGAGCTTCGAATTCAGCTTGTCAGATAGCATTGCAGAGAGATAATGATGTCATTATGTCATTTACTGCACAAATGAATTCTATGAGTTCTCAGTCTATAATAATTCAGTTAAATGCGAGACAATCTGTTTATCCAGCAGTAAGATTGCATTTTTCAATGAAAAAATATGAAAAATTTAAGCAAAATAATTAAATTTGAATTTTCTTTAGACAATAGGTGCCTGCACTAATGTAAATTTTGGTGGATACTTAGTAGCACCAGTAAGCTTGACTGATGATAATTATGTCTAATTTATTTATTTTTCTTATATAATTTATATTTCGTGTAGATAATGGGTGGTTACCAGCAGCAACAACCGACCAGACCAAGTCCATTTCCAGGCCAATTTCCAGGAGGAAGATTTAGATCTTATGGATGAGTGGTTGTTACGTTCGAATGTAATTACTGTAATAAGTATAACAATTTACATTTATTAAATATTAATACATATTTTAATAAATGCATTAAAAAAATTAAGAAAATATTAATTTCTTGTATTTTATTTTGTCAAACTACACTGATCACTGATCTTCTAAGTTGTGCCTTCGTAGTTCTTGACTTTACATATGGTTATGCCTAATCCTGGATCACAGAGGTATGCGGGTAGGCCTAATTAACGATAAAGTGAAACAAATTTAAAACTGATGAACCGCGCAAATAAATTAGTATCATTATTTATTAATGAATTGTACAAGTTTTTTTAAATTAATTATTCAAAATTTTGTCTGTTTTGCAGGGCTGTCTTCCTTTTATTCTAATTTAAAGGCCCTTTCAATGCCTCGCTTCTTTGTATACTTCAGTTCACTACAACGTTTCAATTATATTGCCATCTAACGGCAAATTCCAAAAGTTTTATAGTCGATATCAAAGCATGCTTATATGAACATTACAGAACGAATTTTAAAATTAATAATTTTATTGTCTGCAACAACCATTATATTTAATTTATGATAATATTACACTCTGAAATCAACAGTGACTAGATTTGCAGTCATTTTATAACAAAAAAAACAAAACGACCATTAAGTAGCATTTAATAAGCGTAGAAAATAAATTTTCCCATGTAAATCTCCACAAACGATTAAATCAATCGATTTCACACTCAAGGCGCAAATTGGTGCTGAACATTCAAACTGTGCCACCTTTAAAAAATACATATTTTAGATATCTTCATACAACACATAAAATAAAAACAAATTTACATACCTCCGAACCAACAGTAAAATTATCTTGTAAATTCCACACTTTAACGATGCAATCATTTGAAGCCGTAACTAGAAACTGCTTCGTGTCGTCAACGGTACAAAACCTAATTCCTCCAATATGTAACTGCAATTTCAAAATAAAATAAAACATATATACATATGACCACAACTTATTACCTGTATTTCGTCACACAACTGTAATTACAAAAAAAAATAAAATTAAAACATATAAAACTTATATAAGTCTACTACTTATATTACATCATTTTCATCGTCATTAATCCGTTGTAATAATCCATCAGAAAGTCCAACAAAAAAGTAATTCTCCAGCAAAGTGAAACAATGCGCAATCGCATTGCAGTCGATCACGATTCCACAAAGATTTTCCATCTATAATAAAAAAAAATAATTTATTACAACAAAATTAAGTTTTAAAGTGTATTACCGAATCGTTTTTGAACGAGTACACAGCTACAGAGCATGAAGTGTCAAGCATGTAAAGTTTATCATTTATAATTTTCATATCAGACACCCAACTCGTTCCCGATCTATGTAAAAAAATTATGAATTAATTACTAATATATTCAAACTTAATTTATTTTACTTACACATGTTGTTCTTTCTTCAACTGACCAGTTCCAACGTCGTATATTCGCATTTTACCATCTGTGCCAGCAATAATAAAAACATCGTTTGTATTACAATAAGCTGCGCATGTAATTGGCTTTTTAAGCTCGCGTGTGTCTTCTACACTATTTTAAACAATAATATTTACGTAAATATGCAAATATACTACTATGATCACAGTTAACTGTACCTGATGGAAAACTTCTCTGAAAATCTGCATATACAAACCAGTCCATCGTCGGATGTAGTAAGTATTTTATCATTTCGAACAAAATAAATTCCGTTTACACATTGACTAGTTAACTTTAATTAACAAAAACAAAAAATCAATTCGTATAAATGTGTAACAAATAAAAGAAAAGAAAAATTACTTGGAAATTAGAAACTGGAATGAATTTATTATCTTCACATTTAAAAAACGTAATTAATCCTCCACTAAATTAGAATTAAAAACAAAGATTAAAGAAATTTGTTATCGTTTAAAAACAACGTTTAATTACCGGCAGGACGAAGCCAGATATTGTTCGCTGTACCATACAAGAGAGCAAATCTCACTTCTATTTTCTTCTTTCTCACGATGTAATTGCATCGGTTTATCCCATTTCATCACCGTTCTATCAGCTGATCCTGTAACAACCGTTTCATCTGGAAGCACCGATAACGCTTGCACAAAACTCGAATGTCCGCTTAAAATCTTAACTTTGTTACTCTATAATAGAAAATCAAATTAAAAAAAAGCAATTAACGTATATATTACGTTAAAATTACCCCAAACAATTCAGTCTTTTGAAGTTCTCCATCATAAACGGACAGCAAAGATCCATTTGGCCACAATTTATCGCTATCAATTTCTATCTCCGTTTCACTATTAACTAATTCCTCGTACCAATCTAGAAAAAAGAAATAAAAATGCGCTCATTAATATTACTCATTAAATTTATTAATACTTAAATAAAATTACCAGTAATTGGTCTTTTCTTGTTAAAACAGGATGCAAAATTTGTGACTTCTTTACCATTTACAGACAACACTTGAGAACCGTCAAGTGTAAACATTTTAATATTTCCATCTAATGCACCACAAACGACACAGTTTTCCTTAAATAATAAAAACCGAATTAATTTATCTACTAATAATTGGAAAAACGCAAAAAAGTACCCAAACGTCTACAAATTTTGCTGGACCGGTCATGTATCCCAAAACTTCAGTTAAATTCAACGAATTCGATATTAGAACCCATAATTTGATCGAATTATCATTACTAGCAGTAACAAGCATATCGCCACTACTTCGACACAACCAAGCGCAGTCATTAATCCAATCGGTATGACAATCGTTAGCCTCGACTATTAATTCGTTTCCAACGCTCCAAACCTTCAAACTTCTATCACGGCTAACAGATGCGTACAATTTGTGTTTATCTGGATGTGAAACAATGCGAGTGATGCAATCGTTGTGAGCTCGAACTTGCGACCGAGGCCAAACGGAATTGTTCGAATAAGAACACAAAGTGCCGTCAACAAAACCGACCAGCAAAGCGTCGTCAT
Organism: Geophilus carpophagus; assembly: GCA_034687075.1. Classification (NCBI taxonomy): domain Eukaryota; kingdom Metazoa; phylum Arthropoda; class Chilopoda; order Geophilomorpha; family Geophilidae; genus Geophilus; species Geophilus carpophagus. The sequence continues at coordinate 14,784 of JAQFZN010001407.1, forward strand.
TAACGTAACAAATTGCAGTTATCTCATTCGAAGAAACATTTTTTAAATTTTTTACTAATTTTCCTGTGTCTGGATCGAGCACCTGTAAATAATAAATAGAAAAAATTTAATCAATAAATTAATCGAGTAATTTTATTCAAGTAATTAAAACCTGAAATTCGTCGTTAAAATATGCAACGTAAATGAATTTATCAAAATAAATGTGTGAAATTCGAGTTGGTGATGGTCTGACAAAGAAAATAACGTCTAGCGTTTCAATGTTTAACTTAAGTATAGTAGAATCTTCGTACACAAGTACAACATTAGCAGCATCTAATGGATTCGATGCTAAATGCACCAGTTTCGAAGATGTTGGTTTCGAGTAAACAACACGATTATTGTCGCTCAATAAAGATGACCAAACCTAAATTAAATAAAAATAATAATTTTTCTGTATTTCAAAGTAAAAAAATTTATACCTTGACTGCACAGTCATTGGCAACAGTCCATAAATCATTTTTGTTGAAACTGATTTCATTAACTTTCATGCAAGATGCTTGAAATCTCGTCAACTAAAACATTTATTGAATAAATTAATTTCAAATTCAAAAAATGCATTTACTATTTACTTGAAAACCATGACGACTAGATCGTATAATAACTTCTCCATCTAGTGAAGATGATGCGAGATAACTGCCACAGGCTGAAAGTGAAAGTGAAGTGACCGATGTCTTGTGTCCATGTAAAATCTAATAAAAATGAAAATTTTACAAATGAATTTCCAAACTTAAAAATATTTACCGCTATTCTTTTAAGTGTAGTCAAATTCCATATTCGAACGCTTCCATTCCAAAGTCCGATCGCAAGAACATTTCTAACTGGGTGCATCACACAACAGTTTATGGGATTACTTAAAAATAAACAAGTTCAATAAACAAAATTCATTAAAAAAAATTACTTCAACTGCTATTACTTTTCAGTGCAAAGTGACAATCTCGATCCGCTTTTTAAATCCCATACTCGAATCGTACGATCCCAACTAACCGAAATCATCGTACTTGATGAACTACAAACGCATGCTGTCACTTTACGCTTGTGTTCGTCAAAGGTCATCACTCGATTCCCCGATTCAACATCCCACGAGCTCAAAGACGATTCAGATGCAGAAATCATTAAATTTGAATTGATAAAACAAATACAAGTAACTTCAAAGTAATGCGCAGCAATATTTCTAATAATCTAAAATTAAATAAACAATCAATAATTAACATTTTTTTTTAGTTATTATTATTAGTAATAATTTGTAAACCTTTGACGTTGTCAAGTCGATAAATTGTATCAAACCGTTAATCGTTCCAACTGCAGCGAGATTGCCAATAGTGGAAATACAAGTAACAGCCTG
>JAQFZN010001408.1:0-16163 GCA_034687075.1 Geophilus carpophagus
GATAATTCTAGATAATTCTAGATAACATCTTTGGTTATCTAGATAACATCTTATCTAGATACTCCCCAACACTGTTTCCAATATTCTTTTTTTTATAGTGTACCAATCTTCCTCTATAGTTTTAATTATTGCTGTTTCCCATTTCATATCATGCACTGTTTATTCTTTGTATTTGTAGATGGCATTTTTGTGTTTTTCTTTTCTACATTTCTTTTATGTTCTTCTACTCTCACTTCTAATGCTCTACCTGTTTTACCTACATATATTTTGTCACATTCATTACTGTTCCATATTCAAGCCCTCAGTTATTTAGAACAAACGACTAAGACAAGAATGTGACAGATGTTTGTATAACTCATTCCTCCCTAACAATATCCTGGCTATTGAGGTTCTTACTGTAATTACTTCCTGGTTAGCCAGGACAATAATTCTTTTAACCAATGAGAAACATTGGGAATTTTAATCATGGCCAATCACAGAGTGCTCCTCTATAGCTTGTATTTGTGTATATAAAAAACCTTTTTAGAAATAAAAATATACCATCTTACAGCTTGAACAAGCAACTTGTGGCTTTTTCATTAACAACAATTACATTCTATAGTGTGTATACCAATCAATGCCTTGTATTTTTGGTGAATTCTGTTTATTTTTAAATGTATTGTATAAATTTGTTTCCTCTAAATATATTTCTAATTTTACTATTCTTTTTAGTGTTAGAAAAATTATCAATGTGTGGTTTTTCTTTCCTGTTTTTGATTATGTTGTTTTTTCTTCTGTGCATCCATTCTTGTCTCAGATTTCCAGTCTAAAACATGTCCTGTACCATATTGATTATAAAACCATGTTGTTACTATTTTTCTTATTCCATTCTTATTTTTTATTTCTGCAATTGTGTCTGAATATTTAGTCTTATTACCAATTCTCTCTAATTTTACTTGTAATTCATTTTGTTGGTTTTATATTTCACCAAATCTTTCCAAATATTTTTTTTGCTTGTTATAAACATATCATCTATATATCTTCCATATTTCTTTAGTTTTATTCCCTTTCCTTTTAAATTTTTTGTTACTTTTTTTTATTTCCTAATGCATAATTCTGCTAGGCAAGAACTTATGCAGGATCCTATAAACAGACCTGATTCTTGTTTGTACCAGGTGATTCTCCATTCGAAAACATCATCTTCTGAACATGTATCTGGCAATTTTACTAATATTTCCATTTTTATTAGTTTATTTTCTATCTTTAGAGATTCATTTTCACTTTCTTTTACCAAGAGTTTTTTCCCTTTACTGAAAGCTTCCTTTTTATCTACTGATAGATACATACCATTTATATCATAGATTGCTATTTGATTATTTTGATCTAGCTCTAGATTTTTTATACTATTAACCCAATCTTTAATAGTGGTATAGAATGTTTATTTTTTCTGCATTAATTTTTTGATAATCTTTGCCAACCATTTAGCCAAAAGACTTGTTGCACTTTCTCTCATATTGAGTTTTATTACTTCTTCCTTATGTATTTTTATTCTGCCTGTTATTTATTACAGATCTTTCTTTTTATAAACAAACTTTGAAATGATAGAAGTCATCACATGTAAATAGAGCCAAAATTAATTTTAAAAAACATAAACAGATGTATAAATTTAAATAATCCAAAAAGAAGTTGTCATTTAAGACTTATTTCCTGTTATCAATTAATTGCGAGCTTTCAATAAAATTGGTTTTCTATACAATTTCTGAAAGTTTTAAACACTGAGTGGATGTTCCACAGAAACCAACTAACCTTTATTTTAAAAAATTTGTTGTACTTACAGTTTTTATCTTAATTTTACTTGCACGTTATATATGTATACTTTTGACTTCTTTACTTTTCATCAGAATAAAGAAATGATGCTGTGTAAAGTTAACTACTCATCGTCCTTTCTGCTAACACAAGTTTATGACCACAAACTTTTCTGTGTATAGAAACCATGAAAAAACTTAACAAAATTAGCTAGTATCAGAATACATACCAGACTAGTTCAACAGACATTTGATGGTGCTCACAGCCCTATGCAACAGAAAAGAAAATAATTGACAGCAGTAAGAGTGAAGATGAATTTATTTATAATGTTGCTATGTGTTTGTCATTGCTGACAGAAATTAATAATTTAACCAATCAAAATTATAAACAAAAATTAAAAAAAAAATGTTTTCAAGTCATGCACTGTAAATCATGTTGCTGCCATGTTTGAAACCATTTAAAAAAATTATAACCAGTCACAAACAATAAAGATGGGTTGAATAAAGATGTGGTACTAAAGTTTCTATGCCTGGAAACAAACATCAGCTTTCCACTATATAAACTTGTCAGAAAATTAATTTTTCAAAAAATATTTTCATTTACAAATCTTTAATGTATTCCTTAGACTCAGGACAGAGCTGAAATTATATTAATATTTTAAAAGGATGTAATTACAAAAATATTTGAATGTCTTTACCTCTATCAGTTTTGGTGCCCAACAGTCAAAAAATTCAGAGAGTACCTATGTAATTCATTGTGATTTAATCATTTTTAATTCTTACATAATTCAAACTCTTTCAGCATTCTCATGGTAAAGAAATGAAATAATAGTAGGTAGCACTACTAGGAATTCAAATTGTGATTGGCTACAAGATTTTAATGTCAAAGCCTTCTCCAGTACAAAAGAATACAGATTGTATCATATTCAAAATCACAAAAAAAATAAATTGATAAAAAAAGCTATTATTATTCATAAAAAAATTACTGGCTTTTTTCAAGAAGAAGCCCATAGGCTTGTATTTGGTTTTTGTATTTTTAAGGATCTCACATTGTCCTCAAATAGAAGCCCATGAGCTTCTATTGGAAACAAAAATCTTTAGAGTTGGACAGCATGTTAATCACAATTTGTCCAACTTCTCTAGTACAAGTTAAGTATTAAATAACTTTTTGTCATGGAAAATTTGATCGCAATCTTATGATGAAAATATTTTGCATGTGCTGGTTACATGTATTTATTCGCTGCCAGGAGTAGATTAATTGATAGGAAAAATTGATATAAGTAAGTATAATTAGTGTAAATTATGGATATATTTGAAAAGAAAAAATATATACTTTGTGAGGGAATAAATAATTTTAGGCAGACAAATATTGTTAATAAATAAAGTAGAAAAATGATAGTGTTTATTAAAGTCCTTTCTGAATAATACACATGGAACTGTTTGCTCCTAATAATCTTGAGTACAAAGTAAAGAGGGCTTTCTTTGACTCTTACAACTGAATCTTACATCAATCATTAATAGTTCATTAAATAGATCATTAAACCTAAGAACTTTTTAGTTATTTTGATCTAAGCATCTATCCATTATATCCTTGATTGTCAATTGTTCTGTCATCAGAGTATTCAACTAAATATTGAGCTTTCATATATTTGTGAATTAACTTTAAATCTCTCAATATTCTGATTTGAATCTCTCAATATTCTGATTTGAATCTCTCAATATTCTGATTTGAATCTCTCAATATTCTGATTTGAATCTCTCAATATTCTGATTTGTATCTCTCACTCCCCTGGTAGGATTACAATCAGTTCTCCCCTTATATCCTTTCTTTGATCTGATGGGTTTTCTTCTCATAGGTAAGTTTTTTAATTTCCTAACTTTAAGTTTGTTTTTATCATTAATCTTACAGTTCATTGCTCCAAGCCACCCATCCCCTTGTAGACTTTTTAAAGCATCATTTTTTGATTCTTTTAATTTATTTGCAAATAATATTCACTTTTTTACTCTTTGTGAACATCTTACCCCTGTACTTTTTGTTCACACTTATTATTCATTCTTTTTAAGTGATTGTGGACATGTGTGACCGCATCTGTATCACCTTGTTTATGACCTCGATCATGAGAGATCTGTATTCATTATCCTTATTTGGATGGTTATTTATTTTTTTATTTATAAGTTCCCCCCTAGCAATGAGTTCACCATTTGTACTAATTATTGGATTAAAATCTAAAGTGATGACCGGCTCCTGATCATATTCTTCTTCTAAAATTTCAATTTCAGAATTTATTTTAAGGTTATTGCTATCTGAGTCTGTATCAGAATTAACAATGATCTGTTCATTATCATTACAGTCATTACATTCTTTATTATTAGTATAGTCATTATCATTATCATTCAAATCATTATTGATTTAAATGTATCCTAATTTATTCTCAATGAATTCAATATTGTATAGTTTGACTATTTCTTTAGTCTCAGGCATTAAGATCCTATAGTCTTTTCTGTATGTTTTGGGGATATCCTATGAAAATCCATAGTTTTTCGCTAGGAAGAACTTTTTCATTTTTTGTGGCATATATGCCACTGTTAATTTATGTATTATTCCTTTTCTCTTAAGGTACTTCATCAAGGGTTTTATTTACTAATTCACTCTCATTATCAGTCCTAATCCTTTTAACCCGATTCCCTGTATGAGTTCTAAGAATTATTTGATTAATTCCCTAGTCTCAGATTTTCCTGCTAAAGTCATCAACTAAAATTAGAATGTATTGACCATTGTCATTCGTGAGTGGATCTATAGATCCCATTAAATCCATGTGAATCAGTTCACCTATTTCCCTCACCTTTTAAACATGTTAAACATTTTTGTTTACAATCATAATCTCTTTAAAATTTATTTTTTCTAAACCTTTAACAATAGTTTTATTTTTCATCATTTTTAATTTATTATAATTTATGTGCGCAAATTTTGTATGCAATAATCTTAGATCATCAATAGTTACATTAGCATATTCATCTTGCAATTGTACAAAAGTGTCAATTAGGTATTTATTATCCTCTCATTTCCCTTTCATTAAGTAATCATATATTCATATATGATAATCGTCTTTATTAACTACAAACATTTCAATCTAAAAAAATATACACATAAATTTTATTTTCGTTATTTGGGACACAGATAATAAATTCTCATTGCACTTTATTCAAATCAGTTATTCCTTTCCCTCGTTCATGAGCAACTGTCAAATAACTATCCTGCCGTGTGTACAATGTTTTTGATCTTAATCATCTTATCAACTAAATCTATTCAGTTGGTAATGTGGCTTGTGGCTCCCGAGTCCACGTTCCATCTTATTTTTAACATGTTACAATCTTTATTAAGTTTTTTACAATTGTTATTATCATCAATCTTAATTAAACCCTTTAAATAATTAAGTTCTCCTACCATATCCTGTGCATCTTCATAAATACTTTCTTGTGATGAATTCTCGATGGTAATCCAATTGCTGTTTTCATCTTCTCTTCTTCATTTTCTGGTCGTTGTTTCATTTCTTCATTCTTGTCTTCATTATAGTCGTTTCTATTCTCATCATCGGCATCGTCACTGTCATAGAAAATTAATGCAGTTTGAGCAGTCTTCATTCGTTGTATCTTTTTTAATTTATTTTCACAATAAATTTTACATTCTTGAAATGAGCAGTCGTTTGAATGTAGTGACATTATTCTGCAGTCTGTTAACAATTGATTAGTCATTTCGCATTCTTTTTCTTCTTCCTGTGACAGAAGTTCATCATATTCTTCTTCAAAAATTTTTTTGTATACCTTGTTAGGTGTTATTCCTTCTTTAACTTATGTTATTCTTTTAATTCTCTTTCCTTCCATTTCGATATTTTCAGTAGAAGTTAATTCTCTCATTTCTACTATCTTGGTTTCTTCTTCTTCATTTACTAATTTGTAGGTCATAGTTTTCTTTCCTCCTATAATAAAAATAGGCTTTCTTGTTTTCTGATCGTGACCTACTTCAATAATGTTTGCCCAATTTCTTTTTTCATAATTTTGTTCTTCAATTTCAATTTCTTAATTTTTTTTTTCTTAATTTTTTTTCTTTAAATTCAATCATAGTCATAAGAATGAGATCATCATTTCTTTATTGTCGTCCCATTTCTTACGCTTATTATAATTGTCATCAGGTTTGCAAATGAATTTCTTATCAAAAATGTACTTGTAATCATTATTACCATAGTAAACTTTCTCTAGTCTTTTTCCTAAGTTTTCTTCTTTAATTGGTGTACTTTTATCTTGTGGACTGATGATGATTGATGAATTCAAACATTTATTAAGTTCTTCTTTATCCATATTTGCTGCTCGACATTTTTGGCATGTTTTATTGTTGTTATTTTCGTGTTTGTCACAGTTATATTCTTCCTGTGGCTCCCATATATCATCGTCCCAGTAATCTTCTTTTGCAGTCGTATTTAAGGCAATTTATTTCATTTCATTCTTCTTAAATTTTATTTCACCAATTTTACTTTTTTGATCGCCGCTACTTTGTTGTTTCGAGATTGTGCCTGTATTTTTTTTATTTTTTTTTTCTTTTAATTGTCTTAGGCGCTCGTTTGACTTATGGCCATACTTGTTACAACAGCAGGGGCGGACTAAGGCTAAAGCGGGCCCTAGGCAACACCGTAATTCTGGGCCTATTATCCAGTCATGACACAGGGTTGCCAGGAAATAATAATTTCTCAGAGGACCTTTTTTTTTTTGCTCTTTTCCAAAAAAATCTGTTTGCCCGGAGCCCTGAGATATGTCACCAAACCCAGAGTCTCCGTGTTGGCAACCCTGGTGCTGCTAAACCTATTTTTCGGGCCCCAAAAATTATGGGCCCTAGGCACGTGCCTAGGTTGCCTAGGCCTTAGTCCGCCCCTGTACAACAGAAACACTTTACTCCTTTGGTACACTCGTTTTTCACGTTGTCTTTGGCTCTGTAATTATGGCAAAACTTTTTTGTGTCTGCCATATTTACTGTATCACTGAGTAATGGCCCAGTCGTCCTTGTTTGGACGTGATTGGTTGCAGTTTTTCTTTTCCTATTGGCGTGCATCATTCAAAGTTAATTTCAGGAAATTGAATGTTTCTTTCACTGTCATATATTCTCTTCTTAGTCCTTTTATTAAAAAGTGAAGTAACTCTTCATTACTTATTTTTCTTCCTGTATCTACACATCTTTGCCTTAAATTTTCTCCTCGATCAAAATATTCTGAAACTGTTTCCCAATGATACATTTGAGTAGATGTTACATTTTCTAGGACAAATAATTTTTCTTCACTTGTTTGTTTCTTCATCTTATTATCTCGTTCATTCCAAATTTTCTTTGCACTACTTTCATCCTTACATAAATTTCTTTTTGGTAGAGACAAGTTTTCTATTATGTACCACCTTGCTTTGGAATTTGCACTTTTCCACTCTTTCCAAATTTTCATTTTCTTTTCATAATTTAGTTCATTTTCATTTTCAGGTTTTTCTGATTCTTCATCTTCTATGATATTTTCGTATATATCTTTCCTATCCAGGTAGGCATGCATTAATGAACTCCAATTACCATAGTTGTTATCCTTTAGCAAAGGGATTGCTGAGTTTCTTTTCTCTTTATAATCAGTCATGATTTTCATTTTGTTTGTATATTTCTTTGTTGTTCTTTGTTGTTCTTCTTTTCTTCAGTTGTTATTCTTTGTTGTTCTTCTTTTCTTCAGTTGTTATTCTTTGTTGTTCTTCTTTTCTTCAGTTGTTATTCTTTGTTGTTCTTCTTTTCCTCAGTCTTTATTGTTCTTCTTTTCTTCAGTTGTTATTCTTTGTTATTCTTCTTTTCTTCAGTCGTTATTCTTTGTTGCTTACTTAATTTTCAGCTTTAAATAAGAAGTAATGATGTCTATCTTGCTCCTTGATTTCTCTATTCTTCTTTCTTCTTTCTTTAATCTTCTTTATTTTTCTATTTATTCAAAATAACAACAATGACCATTCACTTGTCTAGCCATGCAGCCATTCTCTACTGCCATGCAACAGTCCTCTGCTGCCATGCAACCATCCTCTGCTGCCATGCAACCATCCTCTGCTGCCATGCAACCATCCTCTGCTACCATGTATGAGGAAATAAATGATTTTAGACAGACAAATGTTGTTAATGAATAAAGTAGAAAAATGATGGTGTTTATTCAAGTCCTTTCTGAATAATACACATGAAGCTGCTTGCTCTTAATAATCTTGAGTACAAAGTAAAGATTGCTTCCTTTGACTCTTACAACTGAACTGCACCTATTTGTCACAATCATATACTCATAATTTAAATGGCAACTACTCCTTTTAGCTCAGATGTTGATACAATGGTAAAAACCCTTTCCAACATGAATTTTAGCTACAAAGCAATAAAAAACGTCTAAATAACGAGGGAATTACAATAAGTATTGGAGGAATAAATAAGATATTGAATTGTCAAGGAAAAAAATGGTGTTGAGAATTCATGTATAAACAAAAGCGAAAAGATGAGGTTTTAAAAGCGATCAAAAAGATCAAGGTTCTTTCCAGTAAAGAAAACCCTCCAAGCCAAAGAGGGTGACGCGTCAAAAGGTCGCCGGCAAAACGTCGCGCAACCTAATGGCGCCGTCATATGGTCGCGCGACCAAACGTCGCCCCTACAAAAATGGCGCGCGACAAAAAAGCGCGCAATTTACAATTATATTTTAATTTTTTTAAAATTATATTTGTTGTTTGTTTGTTGTTGTTGTTGTTTCTTTGTTTAGAAACGACCAAAAACAAGCCATTTTCTATTGGTCAGTAACTTTGATTCATGATTCTGCTTTGTGTTATCTTGATAATGAAATATAAACTTAAGACATTCAAGCATATTATATATTACTTTTTCGAGATTTGTTACAACTAATTTAAGAAACATGGTACTGCCAACATAATTAAAATGGGAAACTCTTTAAATACTCGTAAAAAAGATAAAATGCATAATAAATGTTCAAAAAATCATTCCAAATTAATCAAGCAAAAGAAATTGCAAATAAAAAATAAAGTTTGGGTATCAACTTATGAACAATTTGTTAATTATCGATTGAAGAATATAGATAATAATGTCAATATTTTTACTCCGATAATTCCTTATCAACCTGAAATTATTAAAAAGGACATTGTAGACGACAAAGTTACAAAAGAATCTCTAATGAGTGACCATTATCCACTAAAAATTGGTGATAAGTGTGATAATAGATTCCATGTTGTTCAGAGACTGGGAGTGGGTGGGTCTGCAACAGTGTGGAAATGCAGAGATACCCAAAATAAACAATATGTGGCTCTAAAAATATAATTTTAAATCGCGCGCCTTTTTGTCGCGCGCCATTTTTGTAGGGGCGACGTTTTGTCGCGCGACCATTTGACGGCGCCATTAGGTCGCGCGACGTTTTGCCGGCGACCTTTTGACGGGGGACCAGCCAAAGAGTAATGGCCAAACAGTGTGCTGTGAACCTGAGAACTGTTAACAATATCATCCACAAAGATTTGAAGAAGCGAACTAGTTGTAAGCCAAGTGTGCATTAACTAACTTCAGCACACATTGCAAATCACTTGACTAATTGCAGAAAGTTGTACCAGAGGCATTTGGCTGGTGATAGAACCGAGTTTGCAGTAACATTAGATGAAGCATGGATGTATCACTCACATTGTAACGGAAAACAAAAAATTTGTTATGTAAAACATGGTAAAAACACACCCGAGAATTGGATTAAGGAACACGCTGAAAGATTTTCAAAAGGGTTCATGGTGGTCGTAGTTTTGAGTGGAAGAGGAACCTTGTCATTAATCCAAGTTCCCTCTAAGGTCAAAATCAAAGCAAAGTATTATATTACCTACGTATTAAACCCAACATTTCACAATTTGAATAAATTTTTGGATTCAAGAGATGAACAAAGTTTTCTTCCATCATAACAAAGCATCATCTTACACAGCACAAAAAACTATTGAGTATTTAGAAAATAAGAATTCTGAATTGAGGATTTCTTACTTAGACAACAAAGACATCCCTGTTAAATCACCTGATGCCTCACCACTTGATTATTTTGGGTTTGATCTTATGAAACAGAGGCTTTTTAGATGCCGTGTCACCACAGTTAAGGGGCTTTGGAAAGTTGTAAATGAGGAGTGGAATAAGATTACTGTTGCTAACATTAGAAAAGTGTTTGAATCTTGGAGAGTTAGATGTCATTAGATAGTTAAAAACAAGGGTAATCACATAAAAAACATGAAAGGTATCCACAGGAAATATGTAAAGTGATTTTGACGAAATAAAAGTGTTCACCCTCTGTATTTTAATATGGAAACTTGTAGTTTCTTTATCTTTAAATATATTTTTAATTTTACTATTATTTTTAGTATTAAGAAAGTTACCCATGTGCGGTTTTTCTTTTTTATGTTTGGTTGTTCTTTCTTCTTTGTATCCATTCTTGTTTCCACCATTATAATGTTGCTATAGGGTATCCATTTCTTTTTTACAATTCCAACCATTTTCTTTTTCCTGTATCGAAACTCTCTTTTGTTGACCAAGCACATTTAACTCTCTATCCAGTCCACTCCAGAATATACCTTTTTAGTACTATAGTTGTGGCCAAATTTCCAGTCTACATGTCCTGTATTATATTGGTTATAGAGCCATGTTGTTTCTATTTTTTTTATTTCATTTTTTTTATTTTAAGTGTTTTAAGTATTTAATCTTATTACCAATTTTCTCTAATTTTACTTGCAATCCATTTTGTTGGTTCCATATTTCACCAAATTTTTCCATTTATTAATTGTTTATTCAAGAGAGGTTTGAACATTGTTACATAAAAAATTCTCAGCTTGCAATTCCAAATCAGCTTCAAAAACAACATTTTCAGTTTCAATTTGTTGAGAACAATAGTTGGCTAATTTCATTAACAGTTTAGTCTCGTGTTCAGTTTGTAATTCAGTTTTGCCAAGCATTTTTATACTATACCATTTAAACTCATAATGATGTTGACAAAGCACTCTGCACATCCCATCAACATATTTGCATGTACCAATGCATGAATTAACTTCAAGCCAATTATCATCATCTCGACAAATAAAATAAACCTCATTTTCCTTGACTAGACCTGCTTGATGAAACATTGCTCAATATTGATGCAACAGTAATAAACCATTTACATATGAAATAAATGCTTTGGGTCTTATGGTTAAATTATTATTAATTGCTGTCATATTGCTGTTTAATACAGTTTCATTTGTACTTAAAACGAGTGTTCCATAAACATTTCTATATGTTCCATAAACATTTCTATATGTTCCATAAACATTTTGAACACTCACTTCTAATCCTTTAAATCCAGCCATGTGACAGGACTAGTGATTGTGGGGAAATTAAAGTATCTTTTTCTAAAACAAACTACATCTATTTACATCTATTTATTCTATTGCTAAATAGTATTTAAAAGAGTATAAAATTAAACTCCCTCTCTGAGAGAATGGATTGAGTTATTATATAAAATTAAGTAATAAAACTAAGTTATATTAATATATGCAAATTAAGTTAAACAGGTTAATTATTAAATAAGATAGAAATCTAAATAAAATTAGGCCGTGCTCAATGTCTAGAGATAAGGCAGGGTAGCACTCACTTGTATAGCAGAGTTCATCTAAAAATGTCACAAATAATAAATATTAGTAAAATTCCTAATTAATAAAACATAAAAGTTATAGAAGAATGACAACATAGTGAAAGTAATAGAAGATAGGAAAGGGTCTCAGAGAGATCACAAAACAAGATAAAGAACTTAATGCTTAAACAAAGTCACATAAGCAAGGACCTCTATATGTCTAAGGAAAGACATATGAGTGTGGCATAACAGCCATACGTAACAGCGATGCATAACAGTAATGACTATTATACGGCAATCTCCCAATCACAGGAACTGCCCTAGTCACTAAAGTCTTTTTGGCATAACAGCAATGCCTATAATATGGCGATCTCCCAGTTACAGAGACATACCTAATAACAAGGTAAATAGCATAAAGCATATCAATATCATATTAAGTCATATCAGAGCCGGGCAAAATAATGGTTTGCTTGCTTATTTATAGTCCTAATTAAGGAAAGGTCAACATGTCCCCGGGAGACAAAAAAATACTAAATTATGATTGGCTACTCTAATTAAGCCAGTTTAATTCATAAAAGAGGAGATAAGCTAATTAAATAATATTAATTACATAAGAAAATATGCTCAATTACTTTCTGCAATTATGGCAATTGATCTGATTGATTCACTTACGATAGAAAATTCCAATATAATTAATACAGAAATTGTAAATGAAAATACAAATACTTGTAATAACCCATTCAGTGAGTTTATAAATTTTGAAAATAGTTCATATGATGGAAGTATAACTAGAGAAGAAATTAATGATTATATGAAATGTAAATTTTTATTGCCCAATAATAAACCAGGAGTGAGTTAGAATCCTATAAAAATGTTTTGGCTAAAAGATGGTGCAAGGTTTAAACTGCTGCAACCAATAGCAATATGGATTCTATCAGTACCACCCAGCAGCACAAGTAGTGAGGAAACTTTTAGTGAAAATAATTGGATGATTAACAAAAGAAGAAGCAGACTATCTCCAAATGTAACTTGGAAGCTGTTTATAGTCTACCCCACTATAAAATCAAGACTTGTAGATTAGCCCATTGAATGGAGATCTGTGATTGGTGACATCATCTCTTCCATGTGTAAAACTAGTATAAATGACATTTTTTTGACAATATTTGACATTTTTTGATAATATATGACATTTTTTGACGATATATATAACGTTTTTTGAAATTAAAGTATATATAATGCGTACATAAAATGAAAAAAAAAATAAGAATTTTAAAAAAAAATTAACATTTAAAAACAAGGTTTTAAAATAAAGAATTAAAAAAAGAATATTAACATTTAATGAGCCATTATATTTGAAAGTAATATAAGTCCATTATTTTGTTTTGAGATTTTTTAAAAATTAATTTCAGTTAAAGGAAATATAAATAAACAAGTGTAAAAAGTAAATTAATTTGTTAAGATAACTAAAAATATTTTTTTTATAATTTAAACTTATTTTTTTTTTACACTTAGCTTAGCTAAGTAAATAGGTGCTATGTAAGAAAGTAAATTTATCATATCGCTATATTTCTCTCTTGTTATAGGTCATAAAGTTTTATACTGTGGATACATAGTAATTTTTGTGGTATCCTAAGATACCAGCAACAATTTATAATGTTTAAGTTAAAATAAGATTGTTTTAAGATTGTTATGAGATTGACATGATTTGTATAATAAACTCTCATGATTGTACTATTGTGTATTGTCTGCATACGGGTTGCATGCTAGACACAATAATTATGATAATGTAATGTCTTTATACTCAAAGTGTATATATACGATTGTGTACAATGAATGATGTTCTCAGTTTGTAAAAGATTTTGTATGAGCAAGTCGCTCAAACGTTTATCTGTAATAAACACATCAATATATTATTCTAATGTCTAAGGCTTGATTAATATCCCCACAATTTTGCTGAGATGTTTAGGTCTTCCTTGTTTTGCAAATAAAAAAATTACTTTAAATGGAGCATTTTCTTCCATACTAGTTTTGTAAAAAATTTTGTGTGGTTCATCTTTTTTAAACCAGCATATTTTCAGCCAATTTATAATTTCTTCATTTGTTTTTTTTCTGTTTCATATTGCCTTTTCTAGAGGTTTTGTTGAGACAAAATCTTCTTGTTTCATTTCATACAAAATGAAGCTATTTTTTTTTCGGCAATTCTTTATTACATTATAATAAACTTGAGCAGTATATAAATGATCCTTTTTCTTTAATGCTGTTTCCACAACTCCAAAATCTCTGTCATTTGGAAGAAATGAATAACATGACAATAGAAATTTGTGGTCAATAACATTTATATTATGGTCAGCTGAGTGAACAATCCTTAACCATATCAATGCAAGCTTTATATTTCGATTTTGTCCTGTACACATGTATGCTATCATATGGTCTTGGGTTGTAACATTTTGAATATGTTTCTGGCAGCAAGATGCTACTTCTTCCGCACCTCTAGATGCTAGTTTCCTCCCATGCATACATATAAACTTTGTTGTCATAAAAATTATTAAAACCTTCGTTAAGATCATACATATTTTGCTTATAATATGCAACAGAAACTGTTAATTTGGGATATGGAAGGGCCTTTAATAGATCAAACGAAAATGCAAAATATTTATCTGGATTTTTTGATGCTAAGTTTTGATCTTCTTTTAAAGATTTTCTCACCAGTTCTGCATTACTTAAATGGATCCTACGTTCTTCTATTAGGCTGCTCTTTTCATCAGCATTTGAGGTAACTTTAATCTTCATATTTAGCAAATCACATTTTTGACAGGTATCTTTATGTGTGATGAAAGCTTAAATTAAAATCTTTCTTAAAAATTCTCTTATACATTTGCTCACTGAGAAACATATTGTATTGTTTTCTTCACACTTTTCAACATACAAGTTATACATTTTTCTTAAGTTCAATTCAGAACTCAAGTATTTCCTTTCTGGATTATGAGAATGCGTGTAATGGCTTTCATAGTGTGGAAAACTTTAAATATGATTTTTTAAGGCAGCTATAAGTTCTTTGTCACTCTTTCTGCAAGATCCTTTCATTTTCCCACTTAAATCTTTTCCTATTACCTTTGCTTGTGTAGTCTTCCTATTGATATATCAAATGTTTCTATAAAGAACTTTTACATACTGCAACACTTTCCTTTCCAATATTTAAAAAGCATTTATAACTACAATCTCTGGATGATTCTTTAAAATTTCTAACTTGTCTTCTTGCCACTGGCATATGCTGAGTAGATGCACAAAAGAATATATTTTGTTTCTCAAAATCCCATATTTTCCAAAATAAATTAAAAAGGGATATTCTATCTCCTTCAGTAATACAATTCTTGCACACTTTAACACATTTGCAATCCTTATATTTGAATTTCTTTTAACACATTTGCAATCCTTATTTTCAAATTTCTTTGTAGGAATAGCATTTCCAGTTTTTGTATAATATTTTTCACCTCTATTTCTTTTGAGTTTCCTAATCTGATCATTATTTTCATGCTGTGATTGAAAATTAGTAATGTCATCTTCGTCATTGAGAAAATTTATTACTCATGCTTACCAGCATCACTATCAGAGCAAATTGACATGTTATCATTTTTTTGTGCTCATTGTAATAAGTTTACGAAAATTTCATAAACTTATCACTTTTTTTAGCCTTTGTCTCGACCCTTAACTTAGTTGACAGAGCTGCAAGTCGTTGTCCAAGTGTGCACCTGAGTAAACAATTGCAAAGCACATTGCACGAGCAGTATCATTGTTGCGACCATTATAACAGGATGAAAACCCTACACTAGCTAATATCTGCTATAGGACAGTGCACACTGAAATCATAAT
Organism: Geophilus carpophagus; assembly: GCA_034687075.1. Taxonomy (NCBI): domain Eukaryota; kingdom Metazoa; phylum Arthropoda; class Chilopoda; order Geophilomorpha; family Geophilidae; genus Geophilus; species Geophilus carpophagus. The sequence continues at coordinate 15,320 of JAQFZN010001408.1, forward strand.
AATCAATAATAATTGCAATTAGAAAGTTGTTTAAATTATGATTATTAACAATGGACTTATTCCACTTTCAAAAAAAAGATTTTTGTGATAACATTTTATAGCCAAACATTATTTTTGATTACTTTATGAAAAAATTCTGATTTATTGAATGTTTAATTATAAATAATTAGAGGATAAATATATCTTACTAAAACTATCATGAACTCATTTTTTCTCAAAAGTGGACTTATACCACTTTCAAAAACAATGGCTTATTAAAAAAATATTTTAAAAAAAGAAAAAGATAAAAAGATTTTCAAAGAAATATTTACCTCTACTGATCTTAAAATCCTAAAATTAAAATTAAAACGAAATATAAAACAAAAAAATTAAAAAAAGTTAAAATTAAAAAATTAAAAAAACAAGTTAGAGAGTATAGTTTCATTCTGAAATCCTTCCATGAAGATCCAAGTCAATTCCTAAAATTAAAACCAAAAGTTTAAATATGATAGAGTTAACAAGTTAGAGTGTAGTTTCATATCGAGATCCTAAAACATAAAAAGAAAAAATTAAACACAAAACAAAATTACAAATAACAAGAGCTGCTTTAATAGAGATCAAACAGTTGATTCTGAAATCGCATTCAAACAAAACCATAGATCCTATAATGAATCTCTAAAAAGATGCATGTGAGAAATTTCAATGCTGACATCTGACAGTGAATAGAAAAAATGTGATTAAATAAAAAACAAAATTCAATTATTTGTAATATATTTTTCATACCGTCTTCCCTCGCCTTTAAGGACATGGTCCTACCTCCGAGTTATAAGAACATGTCACTGTACTCGAGTTATAAGGACATGTC
>JAQFZN010001409.1:0-16160 GCA_034687075.1 Geophilus carpophagus
TAGCAACTGAGAACAGTTTCTGCGAAAAATATTGCATCATGATGAAAGGTGCTTCACTTTGATCATTGTGGCCCAAGAAATTGGACATGTGAGTCAAGTTATATAATGTATTTTGGTACCAAATAGCCAACAAGTGACGTCAGTGATTTGAGCTCCACTTTGTGAGAAAGTTTTCAACTAAGTATAATTTCCTTTACAAAAGCTTATTTCCTCTAAATAATACGTTTGTTAATTGATTAGAACTTAGTTTGCCTTGACGAATTAAATTGGTTTATTTCACAATTTTGTAATTATGCCTAACTATTCGAAAAAGTAGTCTTTAATTATCAGTCAAATGTAAGAATAAATTTGTGTTTATTAATTGCTGTTAATTTTTCATTTAAATCTAACAAGCATTATTGTGTATTGTCTGAGTTAAAATTTGTTTCAAGTGATATTTTCACATTTATGCATTGAACTAATTACGAAAATCAAAGGTCATAAATAAAAATTTTATTTCAAATTGTTGATTGCTTCTAGCATAACAGTGGCAAAAGTAAAAATAATGAGTTGGTGAGTTGGTGTGCATATTGTAACTGATTGTCTAAATTGTAAAATATCTAAAAGCATTAAAAATGCTATTTGTAATTAAAATAGTTTAATTTTTGCATTTCGAAATAAATAAATTTTAGTTTTAAAACTACAAAATCAAGCTACATGTTTTTCTGTGAATGAGACCCCATGCGAGTTTCCTTACTTCTCCTTTTACTATTATGGTTGTGAAGCATAAATGACTCATGTTCAGAGTTGTACAGGATGCGGAAATGCGAGCTGATTTTAATTGATGGTTACTAAGCAACACATGAATTCAAAATGGCAGCCTACAGTGTATGAAGTTGATTCCTACGCGTGATTCGGTATATATTTATACATTGCCAATGAGCTTTAATTTATACCAGTTTTAATGAGGGGGAATCTGCTGATCGAAGATTAAGCTGTGATTTTTATACGTGTTATTGCTGGTTTGTTTAATAATTTTCCTCACACATATGTTCCATTTCTTACATTTTGTTATTTTTTTGTATTTACTTTTAGGATTTCAGCCGCTAATTTAAAATGAAAAAAAGTGAAACGCCAGAAACTGAAAAAAAAAGTACCATAACCAAAGTTAGTTTCTTGATGATGCTGTACTTCGTACAGGGTTTGCCATTTGGCCTTCAAGAAAAATTTCTACCTATTTATTTTAGAGTCAAAGTAAGTTAAAAATAATGATAAAGAAAAGCTAAACAAATACATAACTCAATACCATATTTATGATTAAAAAAAATTTCTCTATTGAATTCACTATTAAACGATAATTTGTAACACATGCTATGTTACAGGACTGCTTACATAATTTTAAAATAAAAAAAATGAACATATTTCTGAGAAATCATATCTTATATATTTTATACAAAGAAATTAAAGATCACTAAATTTGTTTTTGTTTTTTAGGGTTATGATTATACACGGATATTTTTCTTTCGCTTAATACATCTTCCATGGATGTGTAAATTGCTGTGGGCTCCATTTGTGGATCAAATTGAAAACAAACGAAAATGCATTGCATATACTTTATTAATTTTAACATTGTGCAATTTATTAGGTAAAGTGTGCAGCAATTTGATGGTTATGTATATTATAATCTATTTTAGTAAAATACTAAGATTAATTTTTATTATTTTTTTCAGCATCTTATTTGGATCCTGAAAACTGTCTACGCATAGCAGCTGCTATGTTGCTTATAAACTTTGTAGTTGCCTTTCAAGATGTTGCTTTGGATACACTAGCAATCAATATTCTTAGTGATTCCGAATTAGGCCAGGGAAATTCTGCTCAAGTACTTAAAGATAAAAATCTTCCAATTGCATATATAAGAGAATTTTATTTTTACTCAAGGTAATTGGTTATAAACTTGGTATGACAGTTGGCAGTGGTGGATTTGCCTACATGACATTCCAATGGGGCCTTCAAAGTGTTTTTCTTTTAATGGCCTTAATGCAATTATGGGCTCTAGGTGGATTTGTATTGTCTAAAGCTTTCAGGAAACCGGACGTTGCAATATTTCCAATTCCACTTCTAAGTGATGCTGCATCGAGGGAAACATGGAATAAGGCTTCTAAGCAACCTCAACTTTGTGAAATAAAACAAAGAAAAACGAATTTGATTGAAAACAAGTATTCGAGTGAACCACCGGTATCTTTAAGTGCTGTTTTTCCTCGCAATATATCACCACCAAAACAAGCTAGTAGGAATTTCCTGTCATCTCAATACAGTTATTCAAGACTAATCCAAATTCGAGGAACACCATGGTTGATATTTTTTGTTCTAACATATAAATTAGGTAAAAAGAAAAAATGTTACGCAAGTTTTGTTATGATTTCTCACTTAGTAATTGAAAATATTTATTTGTTTTAGGTGAAGCTGGAGTTCTTAGTATGTTTCCTTTATTTCTTGTTGATGCAGGAATTCAGGAAGATATTGTTTTCTGGTGGAATGGAATTGTGGGCCATATTGCTTCAATTTTAGGTTCTATAGTAGGTGGACAGCTTTCTTCAAATAAGTAATGTATTTATTTAATTAAATTGATACCAAATAGATAATTTATTTATTTCTCATTATATACAGAAACACAATATTTCAAAATTTAGTCTATTTTTGTATTGTTCGCTTTGGCCTTATATTATTTTTGACTTTAGTTGTTTTGGGAACAAATGAGCCATTTCAAGACCACAGAGACTCAATAAAATTAAGTAATTTTTTTGATAATTATTTTCAAGCATCAACTTCTTAAGGGCGATTGCAAAAATCAACTTACTTCACAATTTACAACACAAGTTGATTTTCACAATCAGCTTAGCATTGATTATTGAATATTGTAAAAAACACTTTTCTTTTTATTTTTGTTTTTTTAGTGTGCAGTCTTATGTGCCTTACCTTCTTAAGTTTTGTAAGTGGACTGTTAACAACAATAACTTTTACTATGATGATGATGTCATCACAGAAGGCTCCTCGCAATTACCAAGCATTTTACTACTCTGCCTTATCAACAGTGGAAGTTGCAGGGAAATTGGCTTTTATTGTAGGAATGGGTCCTTTGATTGATCAGTATGGAGAAGATGTATCTTTTCTTACTTGTTTTGTTATCAGCTTAGCACAATTGCCAATTTTATCAATTTATCCAGACATATTAAGATGAATATATTTTTATTTTTGTTGTTTTTTTTCCTGGAGATTTATTTATTTATTATTATTATTTGGTTTATTACTACATAAAATTTTATATGTAAAGAAGTTGTTAAAAGAAGTAATTTTTTTATTTAACAAATTGGATAGGTGCTTTTAACATTTATCCATGTGCAAGACATGTGATTCGAAAAGAAAAAGAATAAAATGATTACAAATTTAAATTAAACAGCTGACATTTTTGTACCATTTAAGTAATTTACACTTTTTATAAAAATTTATCAGCACAGAAAATGTTAATGGCTTTTTTGTAAAGTTTTTAAATTTCACAAAAATTATAATCCATTTTATAAGTACTGTATTTAGAAAAATAAATTGGATAACTTAAGTTTTGCTAATGGACAATAATAACGTTTACATCTTCCATATTTTGCATTCTTCATAAGAGAACGAATCCCAAACTGAGACGGGGCCACGTTTTCCAATCTACAAAATGCAATTTTGTATTAAATAAAAATATTTTGCAAATAGAAAACAAAACTTACCTATTGACAATTTTCCAAAGTACTCTTTGAGGTAAATTGGCTTCTTCTTCCTGACCTAGGTGGGCATTTTGGCAAATAATTCTTTGCAAACAGTTTGGATCATCATCACTTCTTGACAAAAAAGTATGCAATTGATTTTTGACGGTATTCCACGTAGAAACTGCCTTTTCAGCGAAACTTGAACTTTCTTCACTCTTATCTGATTCATCATAATGACCTTTCCTCCTGTTATCGTCCTTTTTATGCTTCTCTTTCAACAGTGACCGTAAACTGTGTTCAAGTGAAGCAAGCACAGAAGCATCAACGTCCACATCATTAGAAGCACTTCTTTTTTTAACATTTTTCGGCGAATTATTTATAAATTTATCAAAGAAATCAAATGTAAAATTCTTTATATCATCAGAGGCAGGGAATCCAAAATGTGGTAACAGACCTAACATAGAAGAAACTAATTCTGGTCTTTGATTCATTGTTTGGTAGAGTTGAAGTACTGGTGTGAGCATTTTATTGATTCCACCATAAGCAAACATTTGAGGAATGATATTAAATATATCTAAACTATCATTTGTATCGGTTTTATTTGTTTCTGTGTTTTCATCTTTATTCGTCACATTTTCTTTTTCAACTTGAACTTTTATTTCCGTTTGGTTTTTTAGCTTCGTTTCTGTTCCTGTTGTTGTTTTGTTTTGCTTATCTGAATCTGGCTTAACCTCAGCTACGGTTTTAATATTTAAATTTTTTAAGCTCATTATTAAGTCATGTCCAACTCTTCTCAAAATTTTATCCATAACAACCGCTTTCTTCTTCGGTGTCAATGAAGAACTACTTATTAAATTTTCTGCATATTTAGTAAATAATGGTCCTAAATTGTCGATTAATTTTTTCATAGTTTTATTAAGTATCCCAGTTGACTCTGCCAACGCTATCACCTTTTTAACAGTATGAACAGATTCTTTTTCGAAATTTTTTAAATGTTTAGCATAATCTTTTCCACGAATCCCTTTTTCAAAAATATTATTAATTTCAAGTTTGCCATTTTTTCTTTTAGCCCCTAAATTTGTTGTTGTTCCTGGTGTTAATTGCATCAAATTTATCCCGCTTGTACCATTTAGAGGTATAAGTGTAGATCCACCAGACCGAGAAGGAACAAAAACAGAACTAGGAATAACTGTTGCTAATATCAATGCTATAGGAACAAGTGGTAAAACTAACATAAACAAAGATTTCAGTTTTTCCTTCAGTTCTGCTATAATTTCTTTGCTTCCACCACCATAACTCATTCCATAACTCCCACCACCACCACCACCTCCATAACTATCCCCACCACCTCCATAACCACCCCCACCACCTCCATAACCACCTTCTTCTTCTCCCCATCTAGATCCCATTTGCTGTTTAATTCGGTCGGATTTATCTTCTGATTGACACTTTGATGCAGATTCATATGTTACTGCTTGATTATCTGGTGGATCAACATAAGTATTGGATATTTGTTCTCCTTTAGAGTAAACAACAGTGTACCCATATGGTAATTCTTGGTAATTTTTACTGATATATGCATTGTAACCAGCAGGAGTTGTTGGAAAATCGGCTTCTGATTGGTATTGAATAGGCTGATAATACTCTCTTTTTGTTGTTGTTGCTTTCTTTCTCTTGTACCCATTCTCACCTCCAGTATTATACGAATCAGCATATTTTTCACTACTGCCAAATAATTTACTTGCAAGTTGATAACCAGCTTTTTCAAACATATCACTTACAGAAAATTTCTTAGCAAATTTACTTTTTATGTAATCAAGAGCAAATTTGTAACTTGGTTGTTTATATGGCTTGCCAATTCTATCTGGTAACTGTTTTCTAGCTTCATAAACTGAAGCCAGGACATCGGAAGAAGCTAAATGATTATTAGGATTTGGTAATATGTTGATTGAATCAGTAGAAGGTGCTAACGAAGAAACAGAAACATTAAAGCTTAAATTTGGTTTGGTTGTAGTTGATGTTTTTTGTGCTGGGCCTTTATAATCTGCATTTGCGTATTCGTGCAGTGAATCTAACGCTTCTCTATACGCTATTTTCTCAGTGGGAATTGGTGTAGATAGTTGGCAATGAATAGCCGTAAGAAAAATTAAAAACGGAAGTAACATCTGATACACAATGATAGAAATGAAATATAAGTAATTGTACTTGTGTATAATAGAAAAATGATGTTCAGCTTACCTTCTGTTTGAATGTCAAGTATGCATATGCAATCTTCTGAGATGGCTTGTAATTTTTATTCGCCCTGTTGCACGTGAATGCAGCTTAGTGGTCACTAGGACGAGTCACAAGTATGATTTCGGTCTAGCAGTCACAAACTTGTCATTAATCTTTGGGGCAAGTATTTTTTTCTTTAATTGCAGTAAGTAGTAAATTGAATTTTCAAACACATGAAGCTTAGTAGTTATAATTATTATCAAAATCGTATATAAGGTAGTTGCATTATCAAGAATAAAGATTATTAATGTGACTTTTATATGTAAATAAAAATGTTTGTAATAAAAACAAAATGGTTTCTGTGTTACGCCTGAACTTCTTCTCTGAACATTGTATATAAATATGTAAAAAAGTAGGAACTATTTACAGTCCATTTATTTGTATTTATAAATTTATTAATATTTGTATTTTATTTATTGATTTATTAACTTTTTTTAATATTAAATTTGTGTATTAGAATATGAAATTAAAAATATTCAGTTTAATACATTTTATTTAAATTTTTAAAGACAATTACATATGAAATTACATATAAATTTATGTAATGTAATACATTTTATTTTCATTTTAAATAGAATTTATGTATAATAACAAGAAATTAGATTTTAATGAACGGTTTACAGCGATATCATACAAATTACAGACCTACATTACACACGTTTTAAAAAACTAAGTTTAAAAGAAACATAAAAACGCTTTATAGTTATTTTTTTTTAAATATGTGATCTGTTAAAAATAAGAGATCCGTGACTTGCTCTGAACTGAATCGGAAGGTCAACAAGTAAATTCCGTATTAACACCGGTTGTGCACTGATAATTAATTTTTTTATTATTGAAACTTATTATAATTCTATTAAGTACATATATTATAAAAATAATACAAATAAATTATTCAAACAATTACAAACATTGATTTATCTGAACTTCAGTTGACTTTTCTTTTTCATTTCATTCATATTATTTTCAACTGATTTCTTTTTACTTAGATCCATTACTAATGACGAAATTTCTTTATACAACAAATTTTTAACAATATTTTCTGCATTTTTAACATTGATTTCTCTTTTTTTATCAATTAAATCTGAATCGTCTGGTTTTTCTGTTATAAACTGAAGATCACTCATATCAATTTCAGTTCTTTTTTTCCACAACCAAGGCTTTATTTTATTAGTAAGTTTGGACAAATTCCCCAAGTCAACCAGAGGTATAAGTCCTCCATGAAGACCCAATTTTTGTAATAAATATTCTAATGTGGAAATAACAGTAGTAAAAGGCTTTTTATGTACTGTTGGTCTGTAATTATTAGGCAAAGTTGGAATAAAAGGATCACACTCTTCAACTTCTGGATCACATTCGTCTACAACTTGAGGTTGAAGTATTGGTCGTCTTAACGGTCGTGTTGGACGGATTTTAATGCCGGGTCTAATAGTAACAGGCCGATATCTACGTGTTGGAAAATTATAAATGGGTCTTCTTGTGGGTTTTCTAGATCTTTTAGTAGTAACTGATATTGGTAAATCTTCGTAACTATTTTCATCGGATTGAGTTTCTTCTGGTTCAGGTCTTTTATTTGCATTTACAGTATTCAATAAATTCTTTATTAACTCTTTTTCAAGTCCATGAAATGAGTAAATGGTAATTGTAGTTGGACTTGAATTATTTTTACTCATTGAAGATTCTCCAAATTTGTTTATAGGCATTTCAGTTGTGGTACTAAGCATAGCTTTATCACCCCAAAACTTCTCTGGGTAATATTGCTCAGTAATTTTATTTACTAATGGCCATGGTATTGGTTTTCCTAAAATATGCATATATTCTGGTGTGGAGTCTTCAATGGCTATAGGTATTCGAAAGATTGTTGTTGGTACATTATAATTACTTTTATTCTTGGAATTCTTTGAATTCTTTGTATGTTTTTTCTGATTAATCATTTTCGATGTTTCGTTCTTCTTTTCTGTTACTGGAATCTTGGTTTCATTATTAATTCTTGGTTGATAACCAAGAACTTTCGTATCCTTTGTAACATTTGCTTTTGGATTAGAAATTATATGGTAAATATAAATCTTACTGTCAGCTGGTAGATTATCAGGCAATGGTATTGAGTTTATGTCATTGGTTGCAGAATTAACACTCTTGTTCTTGACATTGGATACAGTTGATATAATTTTCATATGCAAACCCATTTTTTTAAGTTTGGATTTTAATGTTGATAAACTTCTTTTCCAACGACCAAATTTTACATTATTAATTAGAAATGCATCTGGTGATAATCTGTGTTCTGCTGGCAATAAATTTGAAGGTGTAATTTTGTTCGGAAAACTTCTTTCTTCTTCAAAATTCTCAAAACTTATTGGTATTTCACTATATCTTGTTTCTTTACTGCTACGCATTGGTTCTCTGATGATTATCATGGTCATTGGTTGTTGACTTCTACCTTGAGCAAAACTCTTGTATTTCACTCCATCTCTGGATTTTCCATCAGTAAATTTCGAATTTATTTCTCTAGTCTTATCTTGTTTTTTACTTCTAACTAAACTCTTGGTTCTATTTCTTTTTATATTTAATAATGGAAGTTTGTCACCAAACTTAACTCTCTTCTTTGTATTATTCTTTGCTATTTCCAGAAATCTACTACACACAAAATGATCCCAATTTATCTTATTCTTATCTAATTTATGTTTCAAAACATTTCTATCAACTTTAGTGCTATTTCCTTTTCTTTTACTACTTGATGTATTGAATAAACTTCCAGAAGATGTGGGAAAATAGACAACACCTTTAGCTCCGATACTTTCTTCTTCCATATTCTCACTTTCATTCCAATATGATTTAATAAAATCAGTCAACATATGAGCAACACCATTCCATGCTCTATTCCCTCTTAAATTTTCTTTTTTCTGGTATTTCTTCGACAACAAGGCACAATATTTTTGCAATACAGTATCTGCATTTTTCATCCACAATGCTTGTTTCGTTTTATCCAAATTCTGAACATGTTTTAAAATATCATACATAGATGAACTTTCTCGTTTCTTGCGACCTGCAAGCAATGATGGAAACCCTACAAGAACTGCCATTGCAGCTGTTGGAATAAATGACATACCTACAGCCAAAAGAAGTCTTTGGAGTCTATTCAATCCCCATCCTCTTGTCGGTTTCTGAGTGGGTTTTCTAGTTGCTGTACCAGTTTGTGCTTGCGCTTGGTAAATGTCGTCTGGTGAAATAGTAACTAGAAATGAAGCTAAATTATTTACAGAATCATGGTCATTTTCTGATATACCGTATGTTGGGTATTGTGGAGCGTCATTATAACCAATGTAGTGATTTGTTAATGTTGTGTAATAATTTCTGTCATTATTCTGTACTGGATTAGGAGTGGTTTTAGGATTTAAATTATTATTTCCAGGTTTAGTTTTTTTTGTTGTAATTGGTATTTCTTCAGAATCATAATCCATGGACATATCAAATCCTGATAAATTCAAATTTCCACCACTTCCATTTATGAGCAATTCATTAGATAGATCTTCTGTAGTTATAAACAGTGGATGAGCAGTTACTTTATATGTGGTGCTTGGTACGGTCATAATTATTGGTTTTTTAACTGGTTTTTTTGTTACTTTATTAGTTGACCAAGAATAAGTTGCGTATGAAAAAGGTGGTAATGTTGTGGGTCGAGGAACATGAACTGGTGCTGATGGAAACATAACTCCTAAAGGTTGATTCATATGATTATTTGGTAAGTGATGGTGGACAACATCATTTAAAAATTCCATTGGAATTGCCTCATTATTCATGTCATAATACGAGTTTTCAAATCGATTCAAACTTGAATTTGCTTTAATGGTTGCTTTTTTAATTATATTTTTTCTTGTTGTCGTTGTTGCCGCTTTAGTTGTCGTTGTTGCTTCAGTTGTTGCTATTGGTTTAGTTATGGTTGTTTGATTTGGAGGAATGCTAATTGCAAGTGGAATCCATTTTCTCTTTATAGGCACATCTTTATGCGGAATTAATGATACATTCGATTTGTTACTGCTTTTTATTCGCAAATGACTTTCTACTGAAATTCTTCCTTCGGCATTAAATTTTTTTATCGGAATCTTGTTTTTCTTCACGTTTGATGTCAATTTATTGATCCACAATACATCTGATGATTTTAATTTGGGTACAGAAGTTGAAATCGAAATCGGATTTGATGTTGTAAACACAGTAGTGAAATAATGTGTAAAATTTGAACTTCGGTGCAATTTTTTGCTTGTTGAAATTGTTTCTTGGGATCCAGATGCATTTTTATACTCCATTGGATCCAACGGAACCCATTCGACTTCAGTTGAAAAAAGTCCTTTTCTCATTAGTGCTTTTGGATTTGAGTTGACTGTTAGTTTTAGTTGTGGATGAAAGCTACGACTAGTGAATTGGTATATTGGCTGAACGTCACTCTCCGATGATGGAGGAAGTTTGATCACGCTTGCCCATGCTCCAGTTATTACCATCAGAAGAGGTAAAATTGAAAATTTAGTCCAGGAATTCATTTATCTTAAAAATTTAATAATATTGATAATTAATTTTTAGTTTTCATTAATTAATGTTATACTAAATTAATAATACTTTAAGAAAACACATTTACATTATTTTCATGATCTTTTTTACGCATAGGTGACGAGGGCAAAAGTCTACGTTACAATATAATGTCATTATGATCTGATAATGACCTTAAATTGTCATTACCAAGGTCATAATTTTTTGAATCGTCTTTAAAAGAAATTAAAAATGTTCATTAAAATTTAAAACGAATGAAATTTTTAAGTCAGTTAATTTTAACTTGCATCAATGTTTCGTCGAATTTGTGGAAATTATATTACAAAACATTTGTGTTATAGTTAGAGTAAATGATGATTCCAGCTTAAATTTAAGTATTTAAGTTTTTCAGTATTTCAGTAATAATAACAATCAATTATAGATTCTAGATTAATTTACTCGTTTTCTATAACTTGAATGTATTGGAACTAAATTTAAGTAAAAGTATAAATGATATTCTTACCATGTACTGAAGAAAGCAAAATACATCTGTTGTTTCTCTACAGAAATGGTGAAAGTAGATTTGTACTGCACTTTGGTCAAGAAATTCCTTGGTTAATCTGTAGAGCAGAACATATATACTGAGGTGACGCCTCAGAGCATGAAATAACAGGAAGGAAAAGAGTTTCAGTAATTAAGTCATGGGTCATACTAAAAAGATAGGTCTGTAGTTTTATCAAGATTATTTGAAAGTACCTCTATATCAAAGTCTCTAAATATAAACCTTTTACTATGCTTAATAATATAAAGAATTAATTAATTTTTGAAATTTATATCCAGGTATTAATCATTAATAAGAATAAACATCGCAATTATGCTTTTTATTGATATTTTTGCATTTACTTTTTATTTTAAAATTAGTTTAATGCGACTGAGTGAGTTATATGATTTGAAACACGTGTAAAATTATTAAAAAATATGTTTTAATAAATATCCGGCATATTTTAATGATAATAAATTACAAAAATAAACTTAGATTGTACTATAATTTTTTTATTACTCCTTAAGTGTTAACAAAATGTACATCTTAATAAATAAAATAAACAGATTTTTATTTAATTACTTCAATATTAATAAAATACATTACAAGCATAAATAAATATACATTTAATAGATTCATACGTAAAAAGCAGAAAAAAGTAATGGTGTGAGAAAACTGAAAAAAGCTGCTATTGGCAAAGGAATTAATGCCAACTCTGTTAAAGCGACAAACGATAGAAATGATGGTAGCATAAAAACTACAATACTTCTAATAGATATATAACCAGTTAATACTCCTCCCAACGCTGTCATTAAAGCTCCAAAACCAGCAAAAGCCAAACTGAGTCCAGACTCTACTGCCATGGCTGTTGTAACTAAGTAAGCACGCAAAGCCTTCTGTGCTCGAACAATTGATGTAAAGTTTTGAAAGAGATTTTTTAAACTTGGAATTTTTGCTGCTGCTTTAGAGCCAGGATTAGTTTTAGTCTTTGTTTTTCTTCTGCGTTGAGTAATTGAATCGGAGTCTCCATCACTCATAACTGAAGAAATTAGTAGTAGAAGAATTGCACACTTTTTGCTGCATAAGTTATAAGGCATTTTCACAATTTCCAGTAATAAATGTTCAGGTTTCTTTCACGTATCACCATGTCAAGTTTAAACGTCGGTCTTCTTTAGTTGTCACTGTGAAAGTAACTTTGATTTTATTCATGCAACTTAAAAGTGAGTTGTTGCACATCGAGAACTGATTTAATTAATGTTCTGCAGTGTAAGTCTTGTAAATAATTATGTTAATAAAATGAAAGGGCAAAGTTCTGTACTTTCTTATTAATTAAAATAAATAAATATTGCAGTTAAATGTAAATTTTATTTTATAATTTCTTTTATAATTATTAATGTTGTTGTGATAATGTTGGTCTTATGTTCTCTACACAGAAAATAATAGGAGTAATTTTTCAATTTTTTATTCCAGTAATAGCTTAAATTAAAATAAATAAAAATTTATTTTTTTAAATAAAAATTAAACAAAAATAGTGCTTATTAGTAATAAGCACTATTTAGCTTGTTTTATGTGTGTAATAAGTTATTACACACATAAAACAAGCTAAATTTCGTGATTTTAATCTCGAAGTTGTTAATTTTTAACACAAGATCGTGCGTCATCTGTTACAGGATATTATAACATATTATTTATTTAAAAATAAACAAAAAGAATATAATAGAATAACTATAAATTTATTAATTACTATTAAAATAAAATAAAATTAAAAAAAATCTGTAATGCTTTTAGCGGCGTCTAGTATGCAAATAACGAACGAGAGAGCGGCAGGCACGAATGGAAGAAATAAGCGGAAAATGGTACGTTTAACACTATTCACGGAATAACTATAATTATTATTAAGTATTAAAAACAATGTATAATAATTTTATTACTTTTAGGTTCTTGACATTAGGATTACATTAAGTTATCGCTGAATGATGTAAATATAAACTGCGTAGATCAAACGCCGTATCACGAGTTCAACTTCAATGAAACCATTTGTAATAATTAATCTTCGTAACTATTAAGGTAAGTTTTTATAAACATTAGATATATTGTACTGACACGATAAATATCATTTTTAAAACTTATAATAGTGTTGTAACGATTTATATTAGCGTATCTTAATTCGCCATGCATTACGCAATAATGTTTAACATCATAAAATGCTAATTTAATTTGAAAGAAAAGTTTTAAAATTAAAAAAATCAGTTTAATTCACATTTAATTCGGCATCCAAGGTGATTTATTTTTAAAATTTTCCTTTCGTTATCGAGTCAAATCCAAAGTTGTGGTTGCGACTTTATTTCCATAAGTATTGTTTATTCATCGATTTAATTTGTTATAAAATAAATTAATAGACGTTGACAAAGAACAACGGTTTTAAGGGTTACAATCCTTTTTATCGATTTTAAGGTTAGGCTTATTGCCAACTTTTTTTGGCAAATTTCCCTAAATGCACGAGTAGAATGTGGAATATTAAACAACACATGGCTTTTCTACGTGTTGATTACTTGCAGTAATGTGATAATAAAAACAAAATACCTAGATCATCCAGGAGTGAATTTTTATTGGTCTTCTACTACATAAAATAATAAATGCCCATTTAAAAAGATCACAATGGATTTTTAAAAAAAAATTAAAATTAAAACCATGGCTGAAAATGATTGGCAGTTTTAAGCAAAACCGTAACTGTGACTTAAATTTATAGACTGAAAAAAAAAATTTTCAAGTCTGAAGTTTTGTAAACTCAGAAATTAACTTTTGATATCACATCATTTCAAGGGATTTCCCATTAAAGCAAAAATCAAGAAATAGCTTTCTATAACAGATACAACATTCGATAAACTTTTTTTCGAACTACATACATAATAAATTGAATAATAGCTGCATCCAAAGTTAGAAGCAAAATAATTTCTTAAATTATACGCAATTTATTACAAATTGAAATTCTATTTCGACTATTGAGAAAATTGATTTCAATTTCTAACTTGGAATCCAGTTATATATTTGTCATTTTGGCTCATTAAGCATCATATCATATCATTTTAGCAGTTTTTGATCACTTTACAAGTGTAGAGAGCTATTATTTTATACCGCAAGCGTAGTTTTCGTAAAAATAAAAATTCAAAGACATCACATATTAAATGGCGTAAAAATATAGAATATTTTAAAATTCTACTTAATTTTTTTGTTATTATTTTTTTAAAATATGAGTGAGGCAAATTTTGTTTGGCAGGCTTGTTGGGATTGTTGAATAGCACTGGATGACTTATTTAGTCTTCTTGTCGACTTCGGTCTCGTGATGGACATAATCTCTGCAAAAGCATAAATAAGAAATTAGTGAGTGAAATAAGCGGAAACAAAAAATATGATTGTGCACTTGCAAGAGAAATAAATAAGGATCAACTGAAGACATAATTTGTATACTCTCAATTTATTATCATCACATTTCATTTGTCATATAAATTAAAAATAAAAATTACATTTTCAACATCGAGGTTAGTAAAATGGAAAAGAAAACAAAACATTCAATGGTAATTGGTCCCGCAATGTGTGATCGTGCGCTTGGGATGAACTTAAAGTTAACGTTCTAACAGAACGACCAAGTTCAATGAAAAACTGCAGCTACGAATATATATTGCATCAGCTTGATGAATTTCTATTTACATCTTGAATCAATAAAATTATTAATAAAAAAATTAGATTTTCTTTTCTTTTTTCTTAAAGAAATGCTTTGTTTTTGTTATTTGGAATTAGCATAGTTGTTTGTGGTAGAATGTTTCAGGTTGTTCACTTTGCTGGCCTCTTGGGCATTTGTAGGCAATGTGTCGTTGCTCGGTATTGGTTGCAGGCCATGACTTAATCGTTTGAATTTGTTCTTGAGTGACAGTTTCTTTTCAACTGCAGGAGGCATAGGCATATCCACCCACCAATCGCGAATGCTGTAACAGAAGCAGTGGTCAGCAAGTCAAGTGTGAAAAAAAAATTATTTTAAAAAGTAACAAATTAAATGTGAAAATTATAATTTAGATAAATTTAAACTATTTGTTAATTACAACTATATGCATTGATTTAGTGTTAATACTACAGAGTATGCTAGTATTAGGGGTTAAAGAAGTAATAAAAATTAAACAAGAATACAGTAATGCCACCAAACTGATGATATGTTGACAAAATTAACAGGTAGTGGCAATTTTCATGAATTTTCTGACATGAAAGTATTC
This sequence comes from Geophilus carpophagus, assembly GCA_034687075.1. Classification (NCBI taxonomy): domain Eukaryota; kingdom Metazoa; phylum Arthropoda; class Chilopoda; order Geophilomorpha; family Geophilidae; genus Geophilus; species Geophilus carpophagus. The sequence goes on from JAQFZN010001409.1 coordinate 15,324, forward strand.
ACTACGAAATTAATGTGAACATAAGATTTGTATTGGGATTTGGGGTTAGTGATAATTTGTGCATCTATTTAGGAGATTAGAGTTAAAATTATATGCAATAAGTTGCTGAAATTGAAAAATGCTAGTTAATAGTTGATTAATTGGTTATGTCAAAGTCCATACTTCCATTTTGTCTGATGGAATGCCTCTATAGAGCTAAAAGAGAATTGATACAGTGGTAACTACCTATCGGAGTAGCAATTTTATAATTTATACGTTGAAGTTACCTATATTCTTGCAAGACCTATCAATGTGATAAAGTCACAATTCGCAGTAATTGAAAGTTTTATAATAAATGCGCACAAATTCTGTTATTGGGAATGCTTATTGCATAACTGAGGTGATTCTGTCACCCAATGACATATTTACAATGATCGCAAAAAACCTAGAACTGTGGACAATCAGTGGTGAAAGTATAAAAAAGTCAACAAAATTCTATTATTAAAAAAATACTGAATTCAGATGTTTTGAAAAAAATCGATAAAAATATCAATTAAAATATTTTATTCGATATTTTAATCAATTTTTTAAAAATGTCTAAATCTGGAGTGCCCAAGTATCAATGCGGCCCAAAAAGAGAACTCAAAGCAAAAAGATAATTTTTTCATTTTATTTTATTGAAAACTTGGTTGCAAAAAAATATATCGACTCAGTGGATGATAACAGGCAGCCATTACAGATCCTGCTTTGTTCACAATAATAAATATGTTAACTACATATTATATTATATTCTTTTTTACTCATCAACTATTGTTAAATTTAGTTATATTTTTGTATGGCCCAAAACAATTGATCTTC
>JAQFZN010001410.1:0-16157 GCA_034687075.1 Geophilus carpophagus
AAAGAACTCTAAACACAACGATTTCAGAAAAACATATTAATATTACAAATGCTAGCAATACAATATGAGTTATTATTGTAATGTACGAATTAATAAAAAAAATTAAAAGTTATTTTTTTTTCAACATAATATTTTTTAAAGAATTATTTCAATATCGATATCAGTATCTGAATTCCGATACTGACAAGTTCAAATATTTAAATATCGGAATTGGGATTTCTTTTATTTTTTGCAATATTTTTTGCAATTTTACTTCCTGTCAGGAAGTAAAATCTATAAGATACCTATTTTTAGAAAAAATTGTAACTGAATAGCATCATTGACACAATTTACTAATTCTTTTATTACCCTATCTTAACCCTTTTCTTTCTTACACTAAACCCTGAGAGTTCTCAAGCTAAATTCAGGTTAGTAGTTCAATTGACTACCATATATCCTATCAGCAATTGAATACAAACATGTGATAATAGTTTAACACCACTTCCTGGAAGTGAAGTTTTTACAATGTTTAAGTTCCTATTTCCAACTGTGATTTGTACAATTCAGCCTTTAACAACGATCCAGATCAAATTCCTGGAAACCACTAAATTTTGTCAACAAATAACAAGATAAACCAGTTAGAAAACAACATTATTCAAGTGTCATACTTTATGCTTAGAAATAAGACACTTGAAACAATTTTAAAAACAAAATATAAATGTTACTGACTTTTATTAATTGTTTATTAATTTTTACTTGTTGACATCCTGTTAAAAGGTTATCTCAATCAGCAATAAGTTGTCACCATCACAACAGTAATAATGAAGTGTGTGTGTTGCTTTCCTGCAGCTGGACCTCACAGAATTTGGTCTCGGTGTCCGTTTCCAAGTGATTGGTGATGGTCAGAGGACAAATCAATTAGCTACGAGAGAAACTATTCACAAAACATCTTGTGCCACCAACAGAAACCCGTAACAAATCACTCGGTGACAACGATGGCGCACGACTAGGTTGGGCTTCAAGGGAGGTGTCCAAGAGAGTCTATTTCAAGTGTCACTGAACCAACCCATCTCAACTAAAATTCTGTACATTTATTTTAAATATTTTCATTCAAAATACTTTACTTTAATTTTATATTACAAGAATAGAATAGAAAATAGAAAGTATTTATTCTCAATTAAATAAAACTTGATTTTGAAAAGTTGATTGAATCTTGACCACACCTGAAAAATTAAAGGTTATCTTGAAGAATACCATTTGTTTATTTACTGTGATTACAAGTAAAAGTTGCAAATGGAGGAATTAAAGTCAAAAAATTGAGTAAAAAACATAAAAATAACAATTATATTAAAATTATTTCAATTTTATTCGATACTGTTTACACATTTTGTCATTTAACTGCTTCATTAACTGGTGTTAAAGCAACAAACTCAATTTTCCTGTTAGTTAACTGCTATTTCAACTCTTTAGGAGAAACTGTAAAAATGAAGAAATAAATCACTCACACTCCAGTTAGAGAACTGTGCTTGGTTCTGGTGTCGAGAACAGATCCTGCTGGGGACACACCTGGGCCACCCTATGTGAAAAGTACCAAAGTCAAACACTCTTGTACAAAATGGGCTGGGTTGTGGAATTGGTCAACCTTTCACTTAATAATGAACTCGTGATAGTTGAGAAATAAATTACCGCAGAAAACGAAGAATACTTGCAAACATCTGGTCTAGTAGGTCTTTATCTTGACATAGTTTAAGACCACACATACGTTTGAGGACAGTTTGGCTCGTGTCTTATCAGTATCTCATTCATTTTCATTATCTGCTCATTTTTTGAGTGTAAACAAATGTGCTACTGTTATATTAACCACAAAAACCGTTACAAATTAATTTTTAATTCAATGTGGTAAATTATATATATTAATTTACTTTGTTGTGTTTATAATTTCGTAATTATTTACTATATATTTCTATTTTATTTTCATTGCAGTATAATAAGAAAAAAATCTCTCATGCCCATGAATAACTGAAATCTTTCAAATCTACTTTCATAATAAAATTAGGGGGCTCACAGGAATACAACACAAATAAACATAATAAACCATAGTATGTGAAAGAATAAGTAGAATAACTCCCTCGTTTTCTTTGCTGCCAAGTGGTGGCGCTGGTGTTGTTATTTGCCGGTTAAGAGAAATGCGGCAACAAGAGAAGAAAGGAGTTTCCCTACTTATTCTTTTACATACTACGAATAAACCAAATCAATTCAATTTGCTATTTTGTCATGAGGAAATGTCAATTTCTGCGTTGTTAGAGTTTGTGTTTGGATCTTATGAGCTACTACTGTATGTTCCTATTAGGCTACACTACTCACTTGATAACACGTGATCTTAGACCATAAAATGGTGGCAATGTTGACTTCATTTCTTTACCTACTTAGGCGTGCATGTTGTCAGAAGTCTTACGTTTTTAAGAATGTATCTCGTTCTAGGGTATTTAAAATTGCATCTCCATATAATAATTGTAAATTTAGATCATTTAGTACGTCTTCACACACGTTGAAAGAGAAGAGCACGTAAGAAAACATGTGTAATTCATATCTACATTGAATTTTTGTAACTATAAATAACGTAATTATTTCCTTTACTTTTAATTTCAGTGTTTCAGCTACGTTTCTTAATAAAGAAGGGGAAAAATTATGCACAGTTACGGGACCTGAAGGGTCATCATTATATGATTTACTAGAAAATAGTGTTGAAGATATAAATGGATTTGGTAATTTATTAAAACTAAAGGAAAAAATATAAGTGAAGTACTAATAGTTTTTGTAAAAAAATTTCAGGTTCTTGTGAAGGTGAATTACTATGTACATCATGCCACGTTGTTTTATCTCCAGAAGATTACAATCGCGTGCCCGATAAGCTTGGAGATGAAGAAAATGATTTATTAAGTGAACTTAGTGCAGGAACAATAACAGAAACGTAAATTTTTATTAAATTACTCGATAAATTATTTAAATTAAATCGTAAATTAATTTTTTTAGATCTCGTTTAGGATGTCAAGTAAGAGTTACAAAGGAGTTAAACGGTATCTCGGTTCGAGTCCCGGATTAATATTTAAAAAAAAATAATTTATTAATATCATAGAAATTTGTATTTATTGTGCAATAAGAATTAAATGTATGTTGATGTATTAATCAGAGTGATTGAAGTTTTGAGTTTGTTAACAATAATTTTATTTTAATTTAATTAACGTGCATATAAATTAATTTTACTGTTTGATGGAGGGTCACGAGTTTCGTTCAAGTAGCTTAGAACAACAAACCACATATAAATCTGGAAAATGAATTTAGTATTGAATTTAATTAGCGAAATAAACATTACCATCAGAAGGATGTAAAAATTTAAAACAGCAAGTGGGAATAACTGAAAATAAAATTTATTTATAATATTAAAAATATTCATTTTAATTTTTCAATTCATACGTCAAGAAACATAGCACAAACTGAAGTTGCAGTAAACAAGACAAGAAGCAGACCTTCAATTGAAAGCCATAACACAATTCCAATTTGACTATTCTGTAAATATTGTATAAATGAATTAAATTATTATTATTAAAACAATTTAAAATCCTTAATTACCCTAATTATTCCTACGCAGAGACTTATTAGGCACACAATATTTGCTACCATTATAGGGAAGGTAATCAATGTACCCCAAACATAAACAAAATAGCTCCACATAACTTCTAACTCAGTTGAGAAATAATAAATTTATTTTGATTGTTTACCGGTTTTTGTTTTATTCAAAGGATACCAGTTAACATTTTTTCATCACTAGTTGTAGGGACATGAGTAATGTTATGAAAATTAATTTGAACCAAATCTTCATTTCTCTTGTCTAGTAAACTGATATAAATTGCTAAAATTACAGGTATCACTCCTTGAAACTTGAAATAATAATTTAATAATTTTTAGTTTTTATAAAATTAATTGATTAATATAATTACTGCAGTCAAAACAGCTGCTGTAATAGCTCCAGTTTGAAGTGAATAAGTCCAACAGAAATTCTTTAAGCAACACATTGCTGGGATGTAAACTGAATTGTTTATTTTGTTTTATCTGGTGAATGTGGTAACCACAGTTACAATGGCGTATCAAGGAATTGTTACATATTTAAACAAAGTTATTTGCTGCAATTTCATTGAAATAACGTCCACAGTAAAAACCATATCAAACTTTAAATAAAATTTAATGAATATGTTTTCGGTAAATACATTATAAATTATCGGTAAATAAATCGGTAAATAAATTATAATAACTGATTGATTTTTCATGTTGAAGGTTGTGTTTCAACGGAAGGTTGTGTTTCTACGGCAATCACAGGTGCATTAATAACTGAAATTTGTTTAAAATAAAAATAAAAATATTGTTAAAAACTCTTAAGAAGTTTTAGTTTAATCTTGTTGTATTTATTTACCAAACGGTGTAGTCTTGTAATAAATAATGACCATTACAAATAAATAGATCTAGAAATGAATGTCCTATTTTAAAAACACGGTTGTAAACTTACTATGATAAATAGTATGATGATATTGACATCATAATCAATAAATTTCAACTCGTTATTGAAATATATTAACAAATACCAGATTTAAAAATTTGCAATATTTATGTATCTTATTTCTGTATTAAAGTAAGTAACGTTTTGTAATTTAAGTCGGTGAAATCATTTAAAAAAATTGAATTTGTTAGCAAAGCACCAATGCTCATCAGGAAAGTTCAGGAGCAGTGAGCATTAAAATTTTTTTTAAAAAATTAAAAATAAATTATGCTTACAGAATATAGCCACCAAAGAAATAATATTGCATCTTCGTAATGCTAAAATAAAAAGGTAACATTATTAAATTAAGATTTTTATATATTTATCAAATATAACTGCCCTCACCCGTGTAATTATTTGAATCACAATATGAAAGATAAATAAAACTAACATCATACATTTCAATTGAATCCAAATTGCGATTAATACTAAAAGATTCTTAAAGCAAAATCATTATTATTATTCATTGATTTAAAAAATAATGCTATAATTATGTTAATCTTACTACGACATATCCTATAATTAACAAAATAACAAGTGATAAAGTTGTAAATAAGCTAAAAATCAGAATAAATTCACTGCTAATTATGTATAGAACTGGGATATCTGCAACATCTAATAAAATAATAACAAAATTAATAAAACTTTTCGTGTAAAAATAAGAATAAAAACATTATTTTTACCATCATATGTAATCAAATGGTCCCGTATAATAAATGAAAACTGAAAAATAAAATAAAAAGTCAGGAACTGAAATAAAAATCAAAAATAAACTAACAATTCTATCTATAATTAAAATGATTATTTTTTACTAATTCATTTAAAATTGCTAAAACAACCGAAGCACGAATGAATAATCTACGATCAATGCATTTACATAAGCCCATTTAAATATAAGGCTTAATTCAGAGAATTACAAGTTGTATAACAGAAGTATTAAATCATTATTTCAATAATTAACACGTGATTTCTATTGATGCATTCTGTTGTATCTCACAGAAAGCGAAATTTAGAATTTTATCGGCATGATAGACATTGGGTTTTAAGTTTCTTTCCTTTAATTTTATTTTCTAATGTATAGTTCATGTGAAGGTGTATTATTTACTTTATTGTAAATTTTTTAAAATCAGAATTCGGTTTTAATTGAAGGATTCAATTTAAAATAAAAAAGTAAAACGACAAAAAAAAATGTTGGTCCCGATGCCAGTTCCAACCGAGGTTCCTCGAAACATTGCGAGGAATGCTGTGTTTATGAAGGACAGAGAGGGAAAGCGAGGAAATAATTTCGATGATATTTTGTTTCTTGTAAATCGAAATGGCTTTCCAATCGAATCAGAAACATGGGAAATGATGTGGGATTTCGCCATGCTCCAATATCCACACAAAAAAGATGTGATTAATTCAATTAGATACAGTGAAGAACTTAAACAAGTATTCAAAATACTTTCAATTTTACTTTATTTATTTAATGTTTATGTATCTTAAATATTTCTGAATTAGCAAACTGTTCCAGCTGTACCAGCTATGTTAAACGGACATTCAAACTCGGTAAATCCATGGGACTTTACTATTGCTGTTCAGGATTATATGGAAAAGTTGCAGTATCCTTTCTTTAAAATATGCAATTTTTTTAAGATGTATTCATAAAGTTTCTTTAATTTGTATTTAAGATACAACCATACAGGAACGCAGTTTTTTGAAATTAAGAAAAACAAATCTATGTTGACGTAATTTTTTTTTATCATTATTTTTAATTTAGGTTAATTTAATTAATTTTCTTCAATTTAGGTTGATGGAAAGTGCTAAAGCAATGATGCGCGAATCATTACCAATCAAATGTTTGGAATCGGTCATTTTGGGAATGTATAAATGCAATTTCAATTAGAATATGAGTTTATTTATATAATAATTTACATTTTTAGTTATCTAACTAACAATCTTCCTAATTTGGAACGTTTTCCAATCAATTTCAAAACTCGTTTTTGCGATCGTAGTTATTATCATGTTGTGTTGGGAATTTATTACGGTGGTGTTTACGGTGCCCTTGGTTTAAGTCGTCGTGCTGACCTTATGTACAAGCCTTTAGTATACAAAGTAAGATTATTTAACTCAAGGCCGCAAAAGCACTTAATTATAATAATCAGACACAAAACTCATAAAATAAATTATTTCTTTTTGCAGTCACTTTCTGATATGGTATTTGATTACATTTATTGCTACAAACGATGTAAGTTTGTTTTAAAACTCAATGAAAACGGAAATTAATTTGATGAAATTCAGATGAGCATCGCGTAGTAAAGTTGACAATCGGACATTATGTACCCCATAATCCCAAAGGAACTGAGTCAATAAATTGGAAGGTACGGGTAAATATGAATTAGATATAACTCAATTACGTCTCCTCATTTTCAGGGACTTTGTTTACACCTAAATCAACTGACTGAAGAACAAGCAAGAAAGGAAACTGATAAATATGCACGAATTCTTCGCTCTGGAAATATGGTATAATTTAATTATTTTATTTTAATTCAATTAATATAGCTTTAAAACGGTATTTTTAGCATGGCCCAATAGTGCTGCCTCCAAAGGGATTGATTGGCCACTTGGGACGGTCCGTTCCTCAAAAGTAAGAGCAAATAATAATTTTTTGAATCACAAAAATAAATTTTAAAATATTGTTTTACAGAGCTGAATCTTATGATGATATTTCAGCAATGGCGATTGCTTCCGAATTTCAACGGGGTGGCCAATGTCATGGAAATTATACTAGAAGAGGCGTATAAACTGTTGTTTCTGTGCTTGCTTATGGTATTTATTTATTTTTAGTTTTATTTTATTTCAAAATTTGTATAAAATCGAAAATTTTTGCATATGTAAAACCCATTTGTCTATGCCGGTGTATGTTTTATGTTTTCCATATAATAAAAGATTATTTCGGATATCTGATTTATCTATAATAGAAATTCAATAAAAAATACTAAGAAAAGAGAATTTTTTGTTTTATTTTATTATTCAAAACATATATGTATATAAGAATTCATACAAAAATTACTTCTTTTCACAGTTACTATATTTATTCGACTAAAAGTCGTTGATAAAGACCAGAAAATAATAATATAAATGAAAATAAAAATTTTCTTTAAAAAAAAAAATCTAAAAATTAAAAAAATCTTACATGATTCTTAAAAAGTTGGCAAATGAAAATAATTGCATTAATTCTATAGATATTTGTTAAAAAGTATAAAAAAATTTACTTAAAAAATTACTTTAAAAAAATATGGAATAAATTATTAATTTTAAACTTGCACGCCTCCATTTGATGTAAACGTTTTCTCCATTTCCATTTCATATTTTTCATACTCAAATCCCGGAAATAAATTTAAGCACAAATGGCCCATGTTTGTAAAATCATTAGTGAGCACATTTTGTAATTGAGAAACAATTTCAGAGAATGTAGGCCTTTCGTCAGTGTCAATTTGCCAACACTGTAACATTAATTGATAGCTAAATACAAACAAAAATTTAAAATTTTTTTAAAAATAATTCACTAAAAATTAATATAAAACTTACAGATCATCTCCCAAATAAATGGGTTGCTTAAGTCGCATGCCTCTAGTTACTCGCCCACAGACATCTTTACATTTCACCGCTCCATATGGCGTGGCACCTAAAACAAAATAATAAATAAAAAAAATTTAAATAATTTTTTTAAAATTAATTTTAATACCTAAAGTTACGATTTCCCAGAGTAAAACTGCAAATGACCAAACATCGCCCTTGATTGTATATCTTCCGCGGAATGCTTCAAGAGATGACCATCTTTGATAATCAATTTTCTCGGAATGATCGTCGTACTGAGCAAGCCCAAAATGTGTCACTTTTGGAATGGTTCCTTCTATCCTCACATGCCACGAACATAATCTACCATGAACTATCTGTAATAAATTTCAAAAAACCAGAATAAATAAATAAATCAATCGATAAAAACAAAAAGAAAAAAAAATACGTTTCCAGTTCAGATTTGAATTCACAACTGATCTGGAATTCCGGCATAAACTTAATGGTTTTCCATCCAATAAATAAGCCTAAACGTAATTCAAACTTAAATTTACTTCAACTAACCTTCGTTTGTGCTAAATGAGCCATTCCTTGAGCTATACCTAAAGCAAATTCGACAAGTTGTTCTTCTTTAAAAGTAGAAAACTTTGAATTTTTCTCAGCGTACACCGGATAATAATCTAACGCTCGACTTTCAAGCAGAATGTCTTTGAGCATTACTTGATGCTGTTCAACGATTATATGCAACTGGCTACCCTCGTCTGACATCCCAATTAAAGCTACCGTATTAGGATGAACGCCCATTTCATGCATCGCATCCAATTCTACCGTAAATATACGTTTGTCCGAATCTCGTAACGTTGCAAATGAGGGAAGTGTATGAACTAAAACTGGTATTTGCTGCCCATTTCTGTAAGATATTCCATTTCTCATTGCACCGAATTTACCGTCACCTAAAACACGATCGGCCAACTCCAAATGAGAACGTAAAATTAACGGAATTTGGCTTTTAATGTTTTCAAATGTTTCATTTAAATTGGTTTCCTCGTTTATGCTTAATACGCTTGATGCAATGCCCAAATTATCACTTGCAGCTTCCGATGTTTGATGCACAGTTAATTCTTGGTGATCACTGGCACGATTATTTCGTTTAACTCGCCGTCTCATTAGAAAGAATACAATTACACATCCGATGAGCAAAAGTGTCCCAATAGCAACAGCTACACTTAAACCTATAACTAAAGCATTGGGTTTGGAATTTGTATGACCAGAAACACGTCCAATTGGATGAAATGTGGTCATTTCTATGTCGGAAATAGGATCCATATTGAAAATCGCTCGGTGAACTGCAGGTTTTGAGTAAGAGGCACGGGTTATCTGTAATTTAAAAAAAATTATCAGATTAAAAATTAATTTGAAAATTTCTGTTCAATAAATACGTTTGAAAAATGAGTTAACTTAATTTGGCTGTTCATTTTAGTTTTTATTTTCAGAAAATATTTGTTTTCAGTCAATTTAAACGACAAAATTGTATGATATTTCAGATACCGAACTCTATTTCACATCATTTCATGTATTTCTCTGAGAAAATAACTCATTTTTCAAATGCGGTAACTGTAAATGAATTTATAATAAAATTTTACCCCATTCAGACTGCTAACTACGCCAACAATCACAGTATAAACTTTATCATCTGATAAAGGAGCATTTTGAAATCCATTATAAGTACCACCATCGCCTACAGTGAACGGCGTAACTGCTTTATTCGGAGATAATTCAGCAGTAACGTAATATGGAACTTTATGGATTGTTGCTTCCGATTTATTTGTTAATTTCATTGCATCTAATTGTTCGAATCGAGATTCATCATAAACTATTATCACATAACTTGAGACTGGTCCTGTATCTAATTCGATTAATGGAAGTTTAATTGTCATAGTTTGCGAGTTCTCTCGACTAAGTATATCTGGCGCTGGTGGAATTGGCGGAGCTAGATAAATTAAAATAAGAAATTAGTATGATTTAAAAAGAAAATAAAGATTTTTAATATTTTAAATTACTTCCAACTTCGGTCCAATAAACACCAGAAGCAACCGGTCCGTCTCCATAATCAGACAGAGGTTGTACGCTAATATTATATTTAGTTGCCGGTAGTAATCCATTTATAGACTGTTTGAAAGTTTCGTTTGAAAATATCCACTCATTAACTGCCGCGAATAAATCCTGATTTTTATTGTATGTGTGCAGAATTTGAGCTGTCACCTTAAAATAAATATAAATACGTATATAAATCGACAAATATCTTGTTTACAAATATTATCTCACGAACATCGTACGTGATAACACATTTATCTCGAGATACAGATAATAAATTTGTTATCACTTTATCCCGAATTTCCATCTCGAGAATCTCGTGACAACGTGATAGTAAATTAAATTTTTTAAAAATTTATTTGTAAATTTATTTTAATAGCAAAAAAAAATGGCGTACTTTATAATTCTTAACACCGCCATTAATTTTTTCTGGTAAATTCCATCTGATTTGAATTGATGTATCCGTAGCGGAAGTATTAATCAAATTTGTCACTGGACTTGGAGCTAAAAAAATATATACCGATAAAAAAAATTATATTTCGTTTAATGTATTCTATTACTCATTAATCCCGTAGCATAAACACTATCAGATTCAACTCCTCCACAGATTTGTGTTCTATTTGCTGAGCATTCCAAAGTACAGTTCTCTGATGGCGATGATGAATCATATTTAGATCCGCAAAAACAATATTTTGCATCTTGCAGTGCAGCATACCTTTAAAATAAATTTTAATTAACACATATTACTGATTTCTTTACTGTTTTATATCCATTTACATGTCGTAAACTTGAATACAAGCATCAATACATCTGTCAACACTAATACTAGCAGCAACCGAATTTGATTTAGTCATTTGATTATCATGCCTGAAACATCCTTTCAGACTTCCTTTTTCTGAAAGAAAATTAAAATATAAATTCTTAAATGTCATATGACAATATAAATATCTATTTTACCTGTGGCAAAGAGCTGTAAACATAAAAATATTAAAAAAATAACTCTGAAGAAGTTTTGGTGAATGTAAATCATTCTAGTCAAAGTAAAAATGCCATTGAATGAATATCAATTAAAGTATGTTATTAAAGACATTGATTTTGTTAAGTGAAAGTGAGAACTAGAGAAAAATGGAAGTGAAAAACAATTTTCACACGTTAACGGTGTGCTAGTCGGTAGCCATTGCTGTGGGTGTGGCAAGGTGAGGTGAAAATAAAGAGGTAGTCTAACCATTGTCTGATTTTTCACCAATTTAAATTAAAATTTTATTGTAATTTTAAATTTAGTTATTTATTTATTAAAAATCTCTCATAAATAAACCACTAAATTTATTGCTTTAAAAAATTAAATAACTCATTTTATAATAACCAATGTAACAAATAAACGTCAAAGTTGGATGATAATTAGACCTCTTCCCCAAAACTCAACCTAGTGACGACATTGAGTAAACATTGCTCAACTTCATACCTGCTAGCGTTACATTGAAATAAAATCACGTGATGCATTTCACATCCTCGCGCGTATTGTAAACATTTCTGTTCTGTCGCAGTATGCTAAATTAAAATTCACATTAAATATATCTACTTACAACTTAATCAAACATTTAAAATGGAAGAAATGATCGGACAATCAGACGAAGTCAGAATAAATATTACAATTACTGACACTTTTTACATTATTATTATTTTCAGAATCTATTCATCGTCGAGGAAATCAGTGACATTATAAAAGATGTATGTTAATATTTATATATTTGAAACTGAATGAGTATATATAATGAGTTAATTTTTGTGTAGGTTGTTGAAACTGTCATCGGAGGAAATGCATATTCGTATCAAAAAGTGAAACAGTGGACATCACTAGTAGTTGAGTCATGTCTCTTGCATTTGACCAACCTCAAAAAGAGTTTTAAATACGCTGGTAAGATCGTTTATAAAACGTTAATACGGAGTAATTGGTCGATGAAATTTTATATGACATTTTATTTTCAGTGACATGTGTGATTATGCAAAAAACCGGTGCTGGACTTAACACAGCGAGTTCATGTTATTGGGATAATCAAACTGATGGCAGTTGCACTGTGCGATGGGAAAACAAAACAATGTATTGCGTTGTTTCTGTATTCGGTTTGGCAATTTAATTGGAGAGAAAATATTTATTTGTAAATTTTCAATTTAGTTTATGAAATTTGTTACATTTTATTTTGAAATAAAACATTTATTTTTAATAAATTTTCAATTAATTTTCCTTTTTATTTACTATGAAAAGCAATTTCCAGACTAAATTGAATTTATGCGTTGGAATTATCATGGAAAACGATTTTCTACATTGTTAAAATAATTTAAATCAAAATAACAATTAAAATGCAGAAGATAAATTCAGTTTATACTTCGAACGAAATTACATTCAAACATAAAAACTTTACTCAAACGTTGATTTTTTCAACCAAATATCTCCAAAATGATCTTTGCAACCTTACTTTTAGTCAGTTTTAGTGCCAGAAAACATCTTAGTAGCTCTAACTTTGATTCAATACTTGATTACCATTATTACCGATCATAAGGTCCGAATCATGTTCGAATGAGGGAACTCGAGTAGTCACTTTGGTGTATACTAACAACAACATAAAAAATGTTGTTTCTGTTGTTTCAATTGCTCGAATTGTTCCCAGGTGCACACTAGACATATGGTATTGATCTAATAGGGTTAATAACTTGGATGCAGTTACTGCAACCTTCGTGACTGTTCTCAATTACTTTCTTATACGGAACTTCCTCTCTAAGGAACAATTTGCTTTCATGTGTACGTTATTCGTTATAATCAAAGCATTAATTTAGAAAAATCTCACTTTTATGTTTTATCCACTTTTAAAACTAACAGAAAAAACATAACATTCTTTTATAGATTTGTTGGAATTAGTTTTTATTATGTGACGTAATTTACGGTCAGACCCAAGCAAATCGATTAGAAGAAACATGAATTGCTTGACTACACGGTCTCAAACAATTTTGCTTTATTCCTGTTGATTTAACCGTTGAAATCAATGATTTAAGTCACAAGATAAAATAATATAACATAATATATTTACATTTCATAGAAAAACATATTACGTCACTTAAATATTGATTTTTATTATTATATTTGATGCTTTATCAAATTATTTACCATATGTGACGTGACATAAGACGTCATTAAGCGCTAGAACATATTCTGGATTCATCTCTCGACCTGGATTTGTCAAGAAATGGCTGCTCGTTTGCTGCAGTTATGATCAGAATGAAAAGGTTAGTAAATTTGTACTATGTGATTGTGTTTAATAGTAACGAATGTTAAATCGTATTATTATTGTAGTTGTTGTGGCGTAAATATTATACTGAGGGATAAACAAGGGTTGGTTTGGTTTAATTAAACGATGTAGGAGAATTTAGTAATGGGCTTTGCTGTAATATTCGGTGCTTTTTTCTGTGTTTGGGTGTTTTGTTTTTAATTGCAGTTGTTATTTGTATTAGTAAGATGAGATTAAATTTGTTAAATATTGATTGTGTGAATTTGTTGGTATTTTAATAAAGTAGCTTAAAATATTTATTGATTTTTGTCTCTTTTTTTGATGACCGGCCAAATAGATCAGCAAATTTTTGGTTTTTTGATGAAAATATTGTTTTGAATTGGATATTATATTTAAAGTCATTCTTAGAAGTATTTATTAATAATATTTGTTATTTTATAAATATAATTAAGGTGTTGATTTTATTTAGATTTTTGTTTTCAATTTTTTTCATTCTAAAATTAGTTAGAGCAAATTAGATTCATTGTAGGTGTGGGGAGGTTTTATTGATTAAAAGTCAATCAATTTTATATCTAAAAAATAAATAAATGTTTATATAAAAGTTACATTGGAAAATTTAAAAAAAATTGAATATTTTTATAATTTTTTTTTTGCTGCCCCATGGGCTTTACTGCAGTACTTTAGATAAGAAAATAAAGAATTGAAATATATTTAAATTGAATTTAAATTTTTAATGAGATAATAATAATGGCATAGAAATTTCAAGTGAGGATTAATATTTCAAATCTGACATTATATTATTTGTAAATAAATTAATAAATTAATAATAATATTGAATATTCAAAATTATTATTTCTACAAGAAATATCATCATTTTATACACATAATAAACAAACCTAGAAACTTTTTTGAGAAAAATATCCTTAAATTCCTCCGTTATTACCACGTTGAGTTATTAAACACGAACACTAAATTAAAATTTGAATTTCCCACATACTTTTGCAAACACACTTGACTAATAAAGCAAGAAAATTAATAATCCTAAATATTTAATAATAATAAAAATCAATAATAATAATTTAATTACAAGTTTATAATTAAATTTAATAAAAACTTAAAAATTTAAAAGTTAAAATAATATTTTCATTTTATTTTAAACATTATTTTTAAAAAATATTGTTGTTTTTATTACTGAATAGGGGAGGATCCCAATAAATCGAACCCATCTCGGTGAAGAACCCATTTCCAATTGACCAAACACCTCAAATTCCATCATGGTGGAAACTAATAGTCTTCAGCTTGAAAATGAAAAGCAGCACCAAGAGAGATCAGATTCGAATGCACGACCCACGCAACTTCCATCACAATTCCCACCTCCATATAGCAGCAGATCTATTCCACATCTTGGACATTCGGAACTGGTTGACCGAATGTGTTCATCTGTCAATCAAGACTTAGTCATCTCTAAAACATTTTATTTCTTCTTTTTCTCCGCATTTGGTTCACTTTTCCCATTAATGGGTATCTTTTTTAAACAACTGGGCATGAACCCCGTTCAGTGTGGAGTATTGGTCGGATTTCGACCGTTAGTTGAATTTGTAAGCGCCCCCTTTTGGGGTACATTAGCGGATCAGTATCGTAAAGGCAAACTGGTTCTGCTTTTTTCCCTTTTCTGTTGGATTCTTTTCACTTTATCCCTTTCGTTTGTCCAAACACCAGTGGCGGTTTGTATTGTTTATAATAACTCGCATCCTGTTTTAGTGAAACCAAGAGAAGCACATGAAATAAACAGAGCAAAACGATCGGTAATAACGAATGATACAATGATCGATTTGTACGAAAATGATGAACTCCTTGATTACCAAGAAGATGTAATAAGAGTCAAACGATCTTGGGACAAACACCACGTTCCACCCGGTCACATTACTGGACAGTCACCGATTCCTCCAGACTTTGCAGCGAATTACGATAAAGAGCTTCATTCGTCGTATGTTAAACCAGTTTTCAGCACTGTTGTGTATGAGAAAGATGCAGTTCGTAAAACTTTTTTGTTGATTTTATGTATTGTAACTGTTGGCGAATTCTTCAGTGCACCTGCTATTACACTTGCTGATTCGGTTACACTCACTTATTTGGGCGAAAATGCTAATAATTATGGTAAGCAGAGAATGTTTGGGTCGTTAGGTTGGGGCTTGGCCATGTTTTTTGTTGGTATTGCTCTTGATCATTCAACTGTATTTCCATACCACCCTTGTGGATACCCACATGAACAAGAGAGGAATTATACAATATGTTTTGCTGTTTTTTGTGTTCTAATGGGATGCGCTTTTATAACTGCTACACAATTTCGGTTTGATTATGAAGAGCTTGAAGAAGATATTGCTTTGAAGCAATTACCTAAAGTAAATCAACAGCAACAACAATATCAACAGCAGCAGTTGTATCAACAACAAGAATCGTATCAGAATCAACAACCTTATGAGCAACAGTATCAACAACAACAACAGGAAATACAGCAACAAGAAGTTCATCCAAATAATCCTTTTAGGACTGATATTGAAGAAGATAGACAACCATCTTTTCCAGTACCAAATGGAGAATACAATGCTCCTGAAGAAGCAGAAAGGCCAGAAAAGGTTTGTTTTATTTGTATT